>JASPKZ010003475.1:0-75413 GCA_030220185.1 Diploptera punctata
CAGTTGTTTTATTGCGAATCTCCATTTGCTCATGTCTTTCCTAATTTCGTTATGACCTGGTTCAGTTCTTTCAACAATTCTTTATGACCTTGTTCATTTCGTCAATATTTCTTTAGACATTGTTTTCATTTTTTCCTCCGGCAATGATCTAGCAATATTTAATATCATGCAAAACATCACGGAATCTTCATGGTTCATTTGGGGTCATAGTTATTTTTGGATTCTTTGTTTGACCCTCTAACACACTTCCCTCCAACCATTTAAATTTATATTATTTCCCCCTCCATTATTATTTTAATTCTCATTTATTATATTAATATTTATTTCCTATTCACAAAAAATTATTTTTGTCCTTCAGCCTCTAAACTTTCGTTAATTTCATTGATTTTCCCCTAAGTTCCTTTATCCTCTTTTGACAACTTCATTTTCTAATATTTTTTTAAAACCATCTGTCACTTTACCCCTTGGTAATCCCTCTTCTTTTTTTTGTCTACGTCAGGTTTGTAGAGATCCGCCATCGGTTATCTAGGTTGATCTGCGCCGGATTGTTGTCCACATCCTAGCTGCACCTTCCCATCTCGTTGTTTTGAATGTTTGGTCTTCCACCCTGTTGCTGACTCATGATGGTATTCCACAACTTTCGTAGTCCTCTTGTCGAATGCACTCCCGTTGAAACACTTTGTCACATTAAAAGACCTTTCGTTTGGCGACACCTTTGGGTCGGTACTTTTATATTAACGGGTGCCGAAGGAAGAATTTTGCGTGGGACAGACCATCACTAATTTTGAATTATTTTATTTAATTAATCTTTGCCAATGTAAATGCACGTTACATAGTCAAAATAAAACTTTTCGTGCACTGGCCTTTCGATATTTGCGCTAATGACCCGACTAGCCAATGACCTTTATGAGTTCGGGAGATTTTCCCTAAGTCCCTAACGTTGTTACCAAGATATTTTTTTACTATTTTTTTGTACATTTCAAGGTCTTCTTCCTTCTAAGTGTCGATATATAAGTGTCAATCTATTTTAAATTTTGTCCTCATGAGTCCACCCCGTCTCGAAGTCAAGGACCAATTATTCCCATATATGGTCTCTCCCCTAACTCTGATTTCGATTGGTTAGAATATTTAATACACATGTCCTCCAAGGGCGTAACTATTTTAGTTAAACCACCACCTACTTTAGATTTTATTCTCACGGCTAGGGACCGTGTTTGCCAGATTGGGCTTTCCGCGGATTGTAAATTTGGAGTTGACCATTTCTCCCAAACGTGCAGTTTTGAAGTTACGACCCCGCTTAAACCATTTCAGGTCTAATTTGAGGAGTTGTCACACTGTTTCTGCCGTCTTTTGTATTAGGGTTTCAACCGCTTCTTTGTCAGAACCTATTTAACCCACATGAAACTTAATTATCTTTGAACTACCCTATTCTATTCCTATCATTATTCTATTAATTTCTTATATTCCTAATCACTATTAGGGCCGTATCATATTCGTCTCAATATACAAATGAGTGTTAAGTGATAGTAAATAGAGGAAGTTAGTTATGCGTTCGGGGGCTTCAAACTATCAATCGACTTAGTATATTTTCCTTTATATTGCTATAAATACTTTATAAAAATATAAGAAATTATAAACATTCTTAAAACTTATATTTAATCTATAGTCATATTCTCAAAAGTGTTTTATGTAGACATTTCTATTAAAAATTACGAGGATGCACATGTAGTCATATACGACCGAGGACAGCATGCTTTCTTAAATTTTAATTTTAATTAAACAATTTGTATTACCTTCCCAATAATCTGTGATTCCAGATTCTATGAATTAATCCAAAAAAGACAGGGATTTTGGGCAAAATGCATGTTAAAGATGAAAGTTCAGGTTTATTTGTTACCCGGTACGAGGATTAGGTTTATATTCAGATTCTTATAAACTGATTTGAGGCATATTTCTTTATTTTGTTTTTAAAATTTATTTGGTTGTTTTTAAATTAATACAATTTACAATAAATTTAAAGTTTCATTATTATATAATAATCCTAATTCCGCAAATGAATAGAAGCAATTAAAGCTGGCTTTTTTTTAAACTCCTTGTCACAATAAAACCAATTTTCACTATTAAAAAACAGAAATATGAGTATACAAACTAATTGGGTTTTTCCTACAAACCCATTATATATTCCTTATTTTTCAGAATCAATATATGTAAACATGCTGCTTTTCAAATAAATCGATCAAGCCATTATTACATAAAAGTCATTTATAAACAGAGGTGGTCGTTATGAAAGTATAATAGATACAAAAAACTAAAGCATAATGAGAGGGGGGTTCGCGCTACTGCATGTAGTACATTTATTTATATAACAAAGGTAAAAGTTATCCCATTTTAGACCTTTGGGCTGCCCACGGGTACGGTAGTAAAAAGTTAAGATGATCATACATTTTATAGAAAATTCTACACGATATGTCAGCCGGACGACGGCCGCTTTTCTCCCCAGAACATATGCATTGTTACAAAAAATAAGTACCAGGTTGATGCCAGAAGATATGCACCACCAGATGATTTAGGCCCGTTAAAAATTACTGATCCCATCGGCCTCGAACCCCCGACCTTTGCTTGTGACATATTTCCTTAACCAACTAGGCCTATAGCATAGCACAGCCAAGCTATTTCTTATTTAACAAGCTTAACACCAAACGAAATATTAATTTAACAACCAAATTAATAATATTTTTAATACAACTAAAGAAAAAATGTGCCTAAAACAGAATTATCCGAGAAAAATGAACTTTAACTAAACAATTATACAATTTTGTGGGAAATAAACAATGAAAATTGGTTTGGACACATGAAGAAGATTAATGATGGGAGATTGCCAGTTAGAAGTGTTGAGTGGATTCCAATAAGAAGACATGGATAGAGAGAATTATGAATTTGATGAAGAACAGGCGACTGCAGAATGGTGACTAGAAGAATAGAGATGAATGGTGGAAGAGAATCAAAACTTATTATTGGGCACAGGAAGATGTTGTATACATTTAAAACCTGATAAATAATAAATAAATATGTAATGTGAAAGTTTTCTTACCGTGTTTCCAGTGGCACCAATGCTTCTGGAAAGACCTTCAATAATTCTGCCCAATAGTATCACAGTTCCACTCTGTGCGCAAGTTAGCACCAAACATCCAATGGACAGGAAGAAATGCCGACGCCATTACAAGCTTCCTTCGTCCCCAAATATCAATAGCAATTCCTCCAAATGCAATACCAATCGGTCCCTTATAGTGTACAAACTTGCTGAAAAAATATTTTACAATTTACTTTTCATGTTTTCCAGTATCGTAGTCTATTCATACAAAAAGTGACGTAAACCAATACATTTAAATTCCAAACGTGAATATACATAATACTTTAATACAAATAAAAATATAGTACACCATATTAAAGCTCAATGGCTACGCTGGTTTGGACATGTGAATTAGAATGCAAGAAGACAAACTTGTAGAAATAATATACAAATGAAAATCAATATGCACCAGAATAACTTGGCGCCAAAAAAAAAAAAGATGGCAGGATGACATCATAAAACACATAACAGAAATGAAAATTTAAAATTGGCCAGTCTGTATCCAGAATAGATTGCTGGTGGATGGAGAAAAATATTTGAGGGGACCAAAAATCCACTGGAGTTTTTAGTGCTAGAAGAAGAAAATAAATGACAAAAATGCATAAAATATAAATTTCACATAACCTAAACCCATGTAACTGAGCACTAAAGAGAATATGTTAAACGTTTTTTTGTCCAATGGCACTAGGCTGTCTTTTATGACATTTCTGGCTTTCTCCCTTAGCTTTGGCGGAATTTATAACCCATTTTCTTAGGCTGGGGCGCCTGGAAGGCGAAGTTACGATTACCACCCGATGATATGATGGGTGTTAAATGATAATGAAGCACCAGGGAAGACCTTAACCTAAGTTACAGACCATGGACAAAACACAGGAATAATTCGCGTTAAGGAAAAATTCCTAAACTCTGACCGGGAATCGAACCCGGGATCCCATGAACTGTAATCAGAAACGCGGACCACCAGCCCATGAAGCTGGTCGATTAAAAATAATAATTTATAAAATCTTAATATACATTTGAACAGCCATATTTGGATTTACTTTCATTTATATAACTGATGGAGATCTGTAAAATACATGTATGTTTTTTTTTTGCGGATAGTAGATCGTATAAATTGATCACACTTCACCTTATATACGGTACGCTTCTTTCCCGAGGTCTTTTAATTCTGAAGTGAGGATCTTACCTGTAATTAATATCTCCCTACGACATACATCGGTATGCATGATTTCGAAATACAGGTAAATTTAGAAGTCAATTCTACGATGTCTTTAATAAAATACTAATACTTCTAACATTAATTTTAAATACAATTGAGGTTATGTATCTTTTTTCAATATTAATATACGTACCTGTTTATATCAGTCGTCCTCAATTAAAATTAATTTTTGTTTAAAAAAAACTTAAACTTCGTCAATTAGCCAAAATCATGTAGGGCTTTTAGAACATGTCGAAGACAGAACATGTTCTGAAACCTCTACATAGTTTTAACTAATTGAAGTTTTTTTTAACAAAAATCCATTTTTATTGAGGACGAGTGCTATACAGTTACTTATATTAATATTTGAAAAATAGTTAAGACTTTTTTCAGAATTTGAGACAAACGTTTTGGTATCACTTTATTGTGTATCACTGATCAAGACTTATGTTTGATAGTTCGTGATGAAGATAGGAATGAATTTTCGACATGTTTTTAAAATCTTGTTACGACATTTTCAATATTAACATCATTCACATGTCAATAAAAGAAAAAAAGGTTATGTTTGTACTATTGTGTACGCCTATGGGCCTTCAATACATATTTTAATGAATTTGCACAATTAAAACTTTTTCCTAAGACCATGTTTTTAAGATAATAAAAGCAGTACTTTAATAAAAAATACCTGTAGTGCGTCAAGAACCAATCCTAGATTTCGAGAACATTCTCATATATTTTATCTTTCTCTAAATAAGACCATAGTTGGATTTTGAAGCTTCGTTCTTTGTAATTATAAAGCTTTTTTTTTTTTTGTTTGTTAAATCATTGGTAGGAAATTGATAATCTCTTAATTAATCACAAGTATGATCTTTCTTTGCTCTGATCTAAATGAAAAACACTTAGATTGAATAATGTGTTCAACGCATATTTTAGTGAATCCCGAAGAGATATTGAGGTTGTTATATTAAAATATGTTTGAAACATTTTATAAACCTTAATCGATCCTACTTACTAGAAACCAAAAGTGAAAATTAATGTAATTTTCATACATACACACCACACACACACACACACACACACATATACATATATATATATATATATAGATATACTTATATATTATAATAAATATATAATATACTTATATATATATATAATATATATATATCTATATATTATAATACTTATACAGGAAGTGTCTAAATTAGACCGACAAAACTTTGGGATTAGATAGATAACCTTAATTGAAAAACATGTTTTGGTTAAGGAACCTATGGACTGAAACGCTAGAGGGATCTTACTGGAAGGGATTGAAGAAAACGGATAAACACTCCTTTCAGTCCACGAGGGATTTGTCATTACTAATATAGCTTGGTTTGTTTACTTCCGGAGCTCAGTAGCATTCGGAACCTTTTACAGCAAATTTGTTTACATCCATTGGCACATGGGTAGGTAGGTGTGGTCCAGAGTAGGGTGCGTGTAGGCAAACAGTTTTCAGACACTTTTGAAATCCAGAATGGGTTGAAGCAAGGAGAGCATGCCATTAAATCTTTAGAGAATGAGGAAGGCTTACAACTCAATGGTATTAATAAGCTGTTAGTTTATGCTGATGATGTAGGCGAGGAGATACTAAAGGACAACACGCACACACTATTGAGTAACACTAAGAAATTAGGACTGGAAGTAAATATCAATAAAACTAAATATATGGTCACACATAGAAATTCATTATGTAATGGAAATGGACAGCTAATGACAAATGAGGGAAATTTTGAGGAAGTGGCTGAATTCAAATATCTAGGAACAATAATCACAAATAGGAATGAGATGCACAAATAAATTAAACATAGGCTCAATTCTGGAAATGCGTGCATTGCAGAGACTCTTAATGTCCCGACTTCTTTCAAAAAATGTTAAACTGAAAATATATAAAACTATTATTCTACCAGTTATATTATATGGGTGCGAAACATGGACTCTTACTTTAAGGGAGGAGAGGAGATTGCGGGTATTTGAGAATAAAGTACTTAGGAAAATTTTTGGACCAAAGAGAGATGAACAGACAGGTGAATGGAGAAGACTACATAACAATGAACTACATAGTCTTTATAGGAAGCCAGATATAATAAGAACAGTTAAGTCTCGTAGAATGCGATGGGCAGGACATGTTGCACGTATGGGGAATGAAAGACTTGCATGGAAGCTTCTTGTAGGAAAGCCAGAGGGAAAACGCCCAGTTGGTAGACCAATAATGAGGTGGGAGAATAACATTAACTATGATTTGAGGGAAGTAAATTATACAGGGAATGATTGGAAAGCATTAGCTCGGGATAGGGATGTATGGAGAGCTTATGTCCGCGCTGCCATGAACCTACGGGTTCGATAGTGCCAGTAAGTAAGTAAGTAAGGTAGGTGTGGGCCCACTGCCTGGCCGGCACGCTCGCCTGACTTGATCTGCCTAGACTTCTTTTGTGGTGCTCAATGAAGGCAATGGTTTATGAAACCGATATTGACTCTGAAGAAGATATTGTAGCACGCATTGTCAACGAAGCAGCTGAAATACCGGAAACTTTTGGCATCTTTGGAAGGATACGACAAAGTATGGCACATTGATGCACTGTTGTCTCGATGTCAATGGATGTGTGTCCCAGCACTTGTTGTGATGGGACAATGAACTGGATCCATCCTGACAATGCAACACTAGAATGAGTGTTTCTTTTATTTGATTTATTTATTAATTACTATTTTTTAAATTTAAGTACGTTTGGATTAATACACAGAATTATGTGACACAGAATGACTTGATATTTGCACGTACCTACTTCTTTCCATCCCTTTCTCTTGAGACCCCTCTTTCACTGAAACGAAGCGTCACAGCCTATAGGTTCCTTAACAAAATATGCTTCAATGAAAGTTGACTATCTACTCCCATAGTTTGTCGGTCTAATTTAGAGACATCCTGTATATATTTGTGTGTATCTGTAAACGCTCTAGCGGTCGCAATTTTTTATTCTTAAGAACCAAACTCGGCAAATAATAATCAGATAAAAAAATAAGGTCAAGTTCATTATTCAGCAGAATCGAACCATTAGGAGTCGGGATTAACCTGAAGTTAAAATTTAAAAATCTCTCTAGTCACCACTATTTTCGAGTTTTCGCAACGAAACTCGGTATATGGCATTGAAATAAAACGAGAAAGATAGTGTGCAAAATTTTATGAAATTCTACCAATAGGAGTGGTTGTTTATCTAAAAGCCAAAATTTAAAAATCTCTCTATCGGCCGCCATGTTTGCTTTTCCTCAACAAAACTGGATACATACGATTTAATTGACAAGAGAAATATACATTCCGTAAACCCGAAAACTTGGACAATAAATCCAACTTGCTGAGGAATTCGCTTAAAGTAGTAACTGCGTTCCGGATTTTTATTATTCCTACAGTGCAATTTCTTTACCAGGATTCTTTCTACATTAAAATTATTCATTATTTAATAATTAACTTACAATTTGCATTTGCAAAAGATTTGTGAAAACGGACATTAGACATAAGCAAACTATCAGAAAGCCAACATACACCATAGTCATCATCATCATCACCATCATTGGTTCTACATCCCTTTGCAGGCCTTGACCGCCCCTACAATGCGCCTCCATTTATATCTATTCTCCGCCTGCCTTCTTCATCCTTGTACATATAATATCCTCAGGTCCTGTTTAGCGCTCTCCAACTATCTAATTTTAGGACGTCCAACTCTTCGGTTTCAATTTATAAGTTGCCAATGTGACTTTACAACATATGTATGATTCCTCATCCCTGTAGAGCTGCCCCAGCCATCTTAATTGTCGTAATGATATCAATATCGCCATTTAGTTTACATCAATCATTATATCTAATGCGTCAATTTCCATTCTCGCATTTGGGCCAAATATTTTCCTTCATATTTATCTTTCAAATATTCTAATTTTACGACTATTTTCTTGGATTTTTGTTAGGGTCCAACTTTCAAGCCATGGATGGTAACAGGTCTCAAAAGGGTTTTATTTTTTTTAATTTTCTTTACGACTTAGATATCGGGAAATAAGTTTGTTTTATTAAGTCCAAAATATCCTCTGCCGGATAACATTAGTCTATGCTTGATTTCTTTATCAATCATATTTTCATTCGTCATCTTGGTACCTAGATATTTAAAATCATCCTATTTCTTCTTCTTCTTCTTCTTCTTCTTCACTTCCTGCTTTATGAATTAGTTGCCTGTTCCGTCTTCACTATAGATCTAAGATCATCTCTTCCGAGGACGTCCGACATATCTTCTTCCTCTCAGAAAATAATGTAAGATTTTATTTGGTAATCCACTTACTTCCATTCTTTCTACATGTTTTTTTTTCACTAAATCTTGTTATTAAATATCTACTCTTTCATGGAGTATATCTGCAGTTCTTCACGGAAGTGGCAACCCTGTGGTGGACCTAAAGCTTTGAGGTGGCAGCCCCACCAATGGTCTACTCTGCATAGCGTTGGTACCGCGAGCAGAGGAAAACACATTACTCCTATTCTTCACAATAGAAACTTCTCCTCTTTCTGAAACAGACATTATTTCTTGGTCTGCTTGTTATTTCCATATATTTTGTTTTGCTTTCATCCACTTTTAGGCCCATATTTTGGTTGCACTTTTAATTTTAAGTTACATTTGGAGTATATCAGTAAACTGACCGAGCGAGTTGGATCAGGGGGTAGCGTTTGAGACTCGTATTCGGAAGGCCCCGAGTTCCAACCCCGGTGCTGACAGAATTGACTAAAGTTTGCTTCCTGGTTTTCCTCAAAGCAAATACTGCCTTGAAATTTCATTAAAAGGGCCTATTTCATCATTATCACCATTTCATAATAAAAATTAAATCAGTGAACTTCTAAACAAAAACACATATTAAACACAACAATAGAAATAACCTACTGAATACTGTACAACCAAAGATTATGTATCTATAAATAATAATTAATGAAAAATAAACTGAAAAATTAGTTATCCACGATTAAAATATTTTAAAACTTACCAATCCAAGATGCCATTTCTTCATCTATTACAATAGTGCTGTTTCCTGATTGAAGATGAGGAAGAAGAACAGCAGAATGCCCTATAGACATTCCAACGGTTACAGAAAACAATACAAAAGTACACAGCACGTAAATCTGAAGAAAAGACAATGTAATTTACAGTTACACAATTATAATCATTTCACAATATTATATTAAAACTAAATCTGTGAATTTTTTTTGTATTGTATTGTAAGCCTATGTTTTCCCTTTACAGAGATTTAGGCGCTCTCCCCCTACAGAGAAGAATTTGAACCATACTAATTTAGTTACACTTGTTTTCGAATAGATGTCATTTTGAGTGGTCCGTGGTCAGCGTTCCGCCTCATACTGACATCTAGGAAACCAGGGTAGTACTAGGACGGGAAAATTCGGTAAATTTTTGCTTAGACTGCCTTTTCATTCAGGCTTAAGGATTTTTTTCGAGCCTGAAAATCTTCAGACTCGGGACCCACGGCTTAAAGTCCCTCCCGGAGGACTTGCTCCTTGGATTTTTCCGTCCCTAAAAATTCCATCGACCCCGGTCGGGTTTGAACCAGCGACCCTCGGGACCAGAGGCAAGGAGCATAACCAGTATTCCACCGCGGCCGACACCTGTGAATTTCTATACAAAATATAGCAAACAAAAAACAATAGGAATTTCATGTACTTAATATTATCTAGCTTAATAAAAAATGGCGTAGTAATTAGCACAATGTTGGACCTTAGCCTCTCGCCTTGTTAGAAGTTTACTAGACCAAGTTAATTTCGTTACGCTAATTTCCCTACCGATTGTCATGAATGGTAATGACGGTCAACATACCGACCCAATGAGACATATGGTAGGGTAACTAAGATATTACGGGAATGAAGACGGTCGGGAAATTTGCGTATAGGCCTCTTATTTCAGGCTTAAGGATATTTACTAGCCTGAAGATCTCAGACTCGGAGACTCAAGGCTTTGAAGTCGCTTCGCGAAGGACTTTCCCCTGGATTTTTGCCATAAAAAAAATTGCATCGGACCCCGGCCGGGTTTGAAATCCGCGACGCCTCAGGACTTACTACAACGTTACTAGGAGTAAATATAACAACCGAGATTCTGGGTTTAGCTAAGCGTTCATATAGAAAAATCCGTTAAGACTTCTTGGGGTCAAGCTCATCCATTATTAGTACAGTAAAAGCTCCTTATTCACGGTTCCTTTATTCAAGTTTTAATTATTCGCGGTTTAAAAAATTGCGACACAGTCCCCGTATTCGCGGCTAAAAAGTCTCTATTCGCGTATCCAATCGATATATTAGAAGGATTAATATCCTTATTAACGCATCGGCAACATTTTTACTGCAGACACGTGCCACGGCGGCTTTTACAAAGAGTGATTCAAACCTAATGGACAAATAAATATCCAAATTGTTTTTAACAATAAAATATTAGAACAAACCAACACATTTAACTATCTCGGATACCAAGTTACATACGAAGAAGAAAAAAATTTAGTCAAAAAATTATAAAATTTAATAGAATAACAGGAATTATAAATAATATTTTCAAGCCAAACACAGTACAGCAACACACCGAACTAGAATTTATAAAACACTGGACAGACCCGTATTATGTTACGGCAGTGAGGCCTGGACAATTCGCAGTGTAGATGAACAAAGACTAACTGCGGCAGAGATGAAATTTATGAGACGTATTGCAGGCTACTCAAGAACTGACCATAAAAGGAATTCTGAGATTCTCAAAGAATTACAAACAGAATCAGTCATGGAATATGTACAAATACAGAAACAACTGGAAATCTCACATAAAAAGAATGAGCAGAACAAGAATACCACGTCAGATCTTAAATACCAGTCACTAGGCAAGAGATCTTTGGGCAGACCCTTCAAACGTTGGATTGAGACCGTAACATACCAATAGGTCTATCACATGAAAGGAAAAAGAAGAAGAAGAATATCCAAGTAATATAAACGTTATTGTCACTAAGTCTAAAGTTTGTTGTTAAAAGCCGCCGACGTAATTCACGTGCTACTAGTTGTCTGCATATCCCAGAGCGTAAGGTTCTTTTAGGGTTAAAATTGCCAATACTATAATTAGGATTATGAACACAAAACATCTTTAATGGAAAGGTAAGGGTAGAAGGGGAGTTTTCAATGTTTCTATTTAATCCTAAGGGATTATTTGACCCTGTTTGATGTAAAAATAAGTGAATTATTACTATTGCTATAATAAATGCCGCCTTCTCCACGATCTGTTTTTTATTGTTTCAACTTATCGTTCGTTGAAATAATTTTGATTGAAGAACTCGTGTCTTTTTTGTTTTGTTCCCAATTTATAATGTCGCGTAAAACGGGAAGAAAAATTGGTTCCGAAGCGGCAAAATGTAATGTTGCCGCTTAAAGTAAAAATATAAATGCTTGATCGTTAACGCGTTGGCGAGTCGTTTGCATCCATATCATGCTATTTCAACATTAATGAATGAACTATACGATTAATCAAGAGATCCGAAGACAAAATAAGGGATTCTATCGCTGAATTCACAGCTGATTATAAATCTGAATTGAAACACCTTTTAAGCGCTTGTCTAAGCCTGACAATAATAATTAATAGAAATTGTTCAAAACCTCTCATTAAATTAATTTTATTTTGATAAGTTTTATTTGATTTTGGAACCTCGGAACATATCCCCTATATACCCATACAAATTACCATTTCACTGCTTCTGTATTTGCGGCATATTTACAGAACATACCCCGCGAATAACGAGCTTTTACTGTATTCGGCTCTTCAGAACGTCCTGAAGTACCTTCCACTCCCATCTACCGGCTGCTTGATGCACTAAACTCATATTTAATAATTGGTCAAACACCAACCGGGCTATAACAACCTCAAATACCTTATTAATAAATAATAGTTTTAAAAAACTAAAACAGCACGCTTTATTAGAAAAGCGAACTCAAAAATAAAAAATAATTTTAATTTCCAACACGCTTGGGATAAATTTAAAGTGGTCAACAAAAAAAATCATCTCCAACACATATAGAATAAAACTAGAATTATCATAAGTAATGCCACGAGTGATTTCCAAATTATCGATAAATTCACGACTCACGAAGTGAGGAGTGAATTTATCTAGAGAATTTGGAAATCAAGAGTGGCATTTGTTAGGACTATTTAACGAATAAAATTAAGCTGTTTACTCACAAATCATTATTTAACTATAGTTATTTTAAAATATTTATATATTTAATGTAAACGGCGATGTTTGAAAACAAATGAGAAACGATAGGTACGCTTCTACTGCATCTTTTGTTTATCACTGCAACCAGATCATACTATTTATTGCCAAAGGAACGCAATATTGTAAGGAGGAGCTTTCTTTAATATGATAATTATAACACTGATAAATATTTGGTGAAACACGACTCTGATTGGTTGTAAAATAGAAATCATTGAAATGTGATTGGTCATTGACTCCCATTTGGGGCATGAGTTAAATAGTCTACAAAAAGAAAATAATTTTACCATCAAAAGCGTGGGGTGCTCTATATCAATTAATATATTTGATTATAAACAGATATTGGTAAAAGTAAATTCTTTAAGAAGAACATGTAAAAATCATAAGATTCTTCGGTTTCTCGAACTCGAGATTGTTCGGTTTCTCGAATTCGAGATTGTTCGATTCTCGAATTCGAAATTGTTCGCTTTCTCGAATTCGAGATTGTTCGGTTTCTCGAATTCAAGATTGTTCAGTTGCACGAATTCGAGATTGCTCGGTTTCTCGAACTCGAGATTGTTCGGTTTCTCGAATTCGAGATTGTTCGGTTTCTCGAATTCGAGATTGTTCGATTTCTCGAAATCGAGAGTGTTCGGCTTCTCGAAATCGAGAGTATTCGGTTTCTGGAATCACGATTGTACGGATTCTCGAATTTGACATTATCCGGTTTATAAAATTCGAGATTGTTCGGTTTCTCGAAATGGAGAGTGTTCGGTTTATTGAATTTGCGATTGTCCGGTTTCTCGGATTCGAGAGTGTTCGGTTTCTCGAATTCGAGATTGTTCGGTTTCTCGAAATCGAGAGTATTCGTTTTCTCGAATTCGAGATGGTTAGGTTTCTCGAATTCCAGATTGTTTGGTTTCTCGAAATCGAGAGTGTTCGGTTTCTCGAATTCGAGATTGTCCGATTTCTCGAATTCGAGATTCTCCGGTTCCTCAAATTCGAATATGTCCGGTTTCTCGAATTCGAGATTGTTCGGTTTCTCGAATTCGAGACTGTTCGGTTTCTCGAAATCGTAATTATTCGGTTTCGTGAAATCGAGATTGTTCGGTTTCTCGAATTCGAGATTGTTCGGTTTCTCGAATACGAGATTGTTCGCTTTCTCGAATACGAGATTGTTCGCTTTCTCGAATACGAGATTGTTCAGTTTCTCGAATTCGAGATTGTTCGGATTCTCGAAATGGAGAGTGTTCGGTTTCTTGAATTCGAGATTGTCCGGTTTCTCGAATTCAGGATTTTCCGATTTCTCGAATTCGAGATTGTTCTGTTTCTCGAATTCGAGGTTGTTCGAATTCTGGAATTCGAGCAATTTTTGGTTTCTTCAAAATCGTTGGTTCCGATTTCTCGAATTTTCGCGATTGTCGTTTCTCAAATTCGAGATTGTTCGGTTTCTTTCTCGATTTCGATAATGTTAGGTTTCTCGAATCAGATTGTCCGATTTCTCGAATTCCAGATTTCCGGTTTCTCGAATAGCGGATTGTCCGGTTTCTCGAATTCGAGGTTGTTCGGTTTTTTTTCGAATTCGAGATTGTTCGTTTTTCGAATTCGAAAGGTTGTTCGGTTTCCATCTCGAATCGAGATTTTGTCGTTTCGTCTCGAATTAGAGGATTGTTCGCGTTTCTCGAATTCGAGATTGTTCGGTTACTGCGAATCGAGTGTTCGGTTCTCGAATTCGAAGAGTGTTTCGCTTTCCCTCGAATTCGAGATTGGTTCGTTCTCGATTCGAGAGTGTTTCGGTTTCTCCAATCGGTTCATTTCTGCGAATTGATTTGTCCGGTTTTCTTCGAATTTCGAGTTTGTTCGGTTTCTGAAGTCGAGTGTTGCTTTTCTCGAATCTAGATTGTCCGGTTTTCGAATCGAGAATTGTTCGTTTCTCGACTTCGTGATTGTCGGTTTCTTCTGGAAATCGAGTGTTCGGTTTCTCTCCGAATTGAGATTGTCCGGTTTTTTCGAATTTCGAGTTCTTCTGTTTCTCGAATCGAGTGTTCGGTTTCTCGAAATACGAGATGGTTCGGTTTCTCGAATATACGAGATGGTTCGGTTTCTCGATACGAGATTGTTTGGTTTCTCGTATTCGAGATTGTTCGGATTTCCGAATTTGAGATTGTTCGGTTTCTCGAATTCAAGAGGTTGTTTCGGTTTCCTCGAAGTCAGAGTGTTCGGTTCTCGAATTCGAGATTGTTCGGGTGTGTTCGGTGTTCTGAATTCGAGTTGTTCGGTTCTCGAATACGAGATTGTTCGGTTTCTCGAATTTGAGATTGTTCAGTTTCTCGAATTCGAGATGTTCGGTTTCTCATTCGAGATGTCCGGTTTTCTCGATTCGAATTGTCCGGTTTCTAGAATTCGGATGGTCGGTTTCTCGAATTCGAGATTTTTCGTTTTCTCTATTCGGTTGTTCGGTTTCTCGAATCGAGAGTGTTCGGTTACTCCAATCGAGAGTTTCGGTTCTCAATTGACATTGGTCGGTTTTCCCGAATTCGAGATTGTCCGTTTCTCGAATTCGAGATTGTTCCGGTTTCTCGAATTCGAGATTGTCCGGTTTCTCGAATTCGAGATTGTCTCGGTTCTCGAATCCGAGATTGTTCGGTTTCTCGAATTCGAGATTGTTCGGTTTCTCGAATTGGAGAGTGTCTCGGTTTCGAATCGAATTCGAGATTGTTCAGTGTTCCTCGAATTCGAGATTGTTCGAGTTTCTCCGAATTCGAGATTGTTCGGTTTCTCTCGAATTCGAGATTGTTCGGTTCTCGAATTCGAAGATGTGTTCGTTTTCTCTCGAAATCGAGATTGTTCGGTTTCTCGAATTCGAGAGTGTTCGGTTTCTCGAATTCGGAGATTGTTCGGTTTCTCTCGAATTCGAGATTGTTCGGTTTCCTCGAATGTCGAGATTGTTCGGTTTCTCTCAAATCGAGATTGTTCGGTTTCTCGAATTCGAGAGTGTTCAGTTTTCTCGAAATCGAGATTGTATCCGGTTTCTCGAATTCGAGATTGTTCGGTTTCTCGAATTCGAGATTGTTCGGTTTCTCGAACTCGAGGAGTGTTCGGTTTCTCGAATTCGAGATTGTTCGGTTTCTCGAATTCGAGATTGTTTCGGTTTCTCGAATTCGAGATTGTTCGGTTTTCTCGAAATCGAAGTTGTTCGGTTTCTCGAAGTTCGAGATTGTTCGGTTTCTTCTCGAATTCTGAGATTGTTCCGGTTTCTCCGAATTCGAGATTGTTCCGTTTCTCGAATTCGATGATTGTTCTGTTTCTCGAAATCGAGAGTGTTTCGGTTACTCGAATTCTAGATTGTTCGGTTTCTCGTGATACAAGAGTGTTTCGGTTTCTCGAATTCGAGATTGTTCGGTTTCTCGAAATTCGAGATTGTTCGGTTTCTCGAATTCGAGATTGTTCGGCTTTTCTCGAATTCGAGATTGTTCATAGGTTCTCGAATTCGAGAGTGTTCGGTTTCTCGAATTCGTGGATTGTTCGGTTTCTCTAAATTCGAGATTGTTCGGTTTTCTCGAATTCGAGATTGTTCGGTTTCTCGAAATCGAGATTGTTCGGTTTTCTCGAATTCGAGATTGTTCGGTTTCTCGGAATTCGAGATTGTTCGGTTTCTCGAATTCGAGATTGTTCGGTTTTCTCGAATTCGAGAGTGTTCGGTTTCTTCTCGAATTCGAGATTGTTCGGTTTCTCGAATTCGAGATGTGTTCGGTTTCTCGAATTCGAGATTGTTCGGTTTCTCGCATTCCGATGAGATTGTTCTGTTTCTCTCGAATTCGAGAGTGTTCGGTTTCTCGAACTCGAGATTGTTCGGTTTCTCGAATTCGAGATTGTTCGGTTTTCTCGAATTCGAGATTGCTCGGTTTCTCGAAGTCGAGATTGTTCGGTTTCCTCGAATTCGAGAGTGTCTCGGTTTCTCGAATTCGAGATTGTTCGGTTCTCTCGAATTCGAGATTGTTTCGGTTTCTCGAATTGCGAGATTGGTTCGGTTTCTCGAATTCGAGATTGTTCGGTTTCTCGAATTCGAGATTGGTTCGGTTTCTCGAATTCGAGATTGTTTTGGTTTCTCGAATTCGAGATTGTTCGGTTTCTCGAAGTCGAAGTTGTTCGGTTTCTCGAATTCGAGATTGTTCGGTTTTCTCGAATTCGAGATTGACTCGGTTTCTCGAATTCGAGATTGTTCGGTTTCTCGAATTCGAGATTGTTCGGTTTCTCGAATTCGAGAGTGTTCGGTTTCTCGAATTCGAGGTTGTTCGGTTTCTCGAATTCGAGATTGTGTTCGGTTTTCCTCGAATTCGAGATTGTTCGGTTTCTCGAATTCGAGATTGTTCCGGTTTCTCGAATTCGAGATTGTTCGGTTTTCTCGAAATCTCGAGATTGTTCGGTTTCTCGAAATCGAGAGTGTTCGGTTTCTCGAAGTCGAGATTGTTCGGTTTTCTCGAATTCGAGTTTGTCCGGTTTCTCGAATTCGAGATTGTTCGATTTCTCGAAATCGAGTGTGTTCGGTTTCTCGAAATTCGAGATTGTTCGGTTTCTCGAATTCGAGATTTTTCGTTTTCTCGAATTCGAGATTGGTTCGGTTCTTCTCGAAATCGAGAGTGTTCGGTACTTCTCGAATTCGAGATTGTTCGTGTTTCTCGAATTCGAGATTGTTTCCGGTTTCTCGAATTCGAGATTGTTTCGGTTTTCTCGAATTCGAGATTGGTCGGTTTCTCGAATTCGAGATTGTTTCGGTTTCTCGAATTCGAGATTGTTCGGTTTCTCTCGAATTCGAGAGATGTTCGGTTTCTCGAATTCGAGATTGTCCGGTTTCTCGAATTCGAGATTGGTTCGGTTTCCTCGAATTCGAGATTGGTTCGGGTTTCTCGAAATTCGAGAGTGGTTCGGTTTCTCGAATTCGAGATTGTTCGGTTTCTCGAAATCGAGATTGTTCGTGTTTCTCGAAATTCGAGGATTGTTCGGTTTCTCGAATTCGAGATTGTTCCGGTTTCTCGAATTCGAGATGTTCGGTTTTTCTCGAAATCGAGAGTGTTCCGGTTTCTCGAATTCGAGATTGTTCGTTTCTCGAATTCGAGAGTGTTCGGTTTTCTCGAAGTCGAATCTGTTCGCGTTTTCTCGAATTCGAGATTGTTCGGTTTCTCGAATTCGAGATTTCGTCCGGTTTCTCGAATTCGAGATTGTTCGGTTTCTCGAATTCGAGATTGTTCGGTTTCTCGAAATCGAGATTGTTCGGTTTCTCGAATTCAAGATTGTTCGGTTTCTCGAATTCGAGAGTTGTTCGGTTTCTCGAATTCGAGATTGTTCGGTTTCTCGAATATCGAGAGTGTTTCGGTTTCCTCCAAATTGCGAGATTGTCCGGTTTTCTCGAATTCGGAATTGTTCGGTTTCTCGAATTCGAGATTGTTTCGGTTTCTCGAATTCGAGATTGTTCGGTTTCTCGAATTCGAGAGTGTTCGGTTTCTCGAAGTCGAGAGTTGTTCGGTTTCTCGAATTCGAGATTGTTCGGTTTCTCGAATTCGAGATGTGTTCGTTTTCTCGAATTCGAGATTGTTCGGTTTTCTCGAAGTCGAGAGTTGTTCGGTTTCTCGAATTCGAGATTGTTCGGTTTCTCGAATTCGAGATTGTTCGGTTTCTCGAATTCGAGATTGTTTCGGTTTCTCGAATTCGAGATTGTTCGGTTTCTCGAAATCCGAGAATGTTCGGTTTCTCGAATTCGAGATTGTTCGGTTTCTCGAATTCGAGGTTGTTCGGTTTCTCGAATTCGAGAGTGTTCGGTTTCTCGAATTGAGATTGTCCGGTTTCTCGAATTCGAGATTGTTCGGTTTCTCGAATTCGAGGTTGTTCGGTTTCTCGAAGTCGAGAGTGTTCGGTTTCCCGAATTCGAGATTGTCCGGTTACTCGAATTCCAGATTGTTCGGTTTCTCGAAATCGTAATTGATCGTCTTCACATTATCCTTAGCATTAAGAGAAAGGTCGGACTCCTTCCCTAGATTCCACCAGTAGATTATCGTTCCCAATCTAAATTCAAGATAATTAATTATTAATCGTAGTATTTTCAACTTAATTTTAATTTTTCCAAATTCAAATCTAAATTCAAAATTCAATGCTAACGACCAGGCAATTAAGCGCCGCTTGCGGATGGAGCTTCAACACCCAAGACGACGCAAAAAAATCATCTCCAACACATATAGAATAATACTAGAGTTATCAACAGTAAATAATAGTTTTAACAAAACTAAAACAACACGCTTTATTAGAAAACCGAACTCAAAAATGAAAAATGATTTTAATTTCCAACACGCTTGGGATAAATTTAAAGTGGTCAACAAAAAAATCATCTCCAACACATATAGAATAAAACTAAAGTTATCAACAAAAATAAAATAATTTTAGCATCAAAAGCGTGGGGTGGTTTTTATGATTTTTACATGTTCTTCTTAAAGAATTTACTTTTACCAATATCTGTTTATTATCAAATATATTAATTGATATAGAGCACCCCACGCTTTTGATGGTAAAATTATTTTCTTTTTGTTGATAATTCTAGTTTTATTCTATATGTGTTGGAGATGATTTTTTTGTTGACCACTTTAAATTTATCCCAAGCGTGTTTGGAAATTAAAATTATTTTTCATTTTTGAGTTCGGTTTTCTAATAAAGCGCGTTTGTTTTAGTTTTTTAAAACTATTATATATTTTTTTATCTTTTAGTTTCAATATTTTACAGAATAAGATAAACATGTAAATATCTTTAAATTCAATACTATTGTAGTATGAGCTAAAAGTAATACTCTTCTATAAAAATACCCTTATAGCCGGATTTGAACCAGCGACGTACGGATTACTAAAATTATATACCACTAAGAGTTCACTGCTCTACCAACTGAGCTCTTACAACGATTGACTAAAAAGTCGACAAGTCCGCAACCTATTATACCAGTTTTCATTTTTTTGATTTTCGGATGATTCTGGCCAGGATTTTAGAAACAAAATATGAAATTATTGTATTGTCACGGGTCCTCTACACGTATACAAAGTTTCAAGTCGATCCAATGTTTCTAAGTTGGTGAAATCGCGTTGAAAGATTCCGTTATATAGATACAAAAACACTTTTTTTGATTTTCTGATGATTATGGCCAGGATTTTAGAAAATAAATATGAAATTATTGTATTGTCACGGGTCCTCTACAAGTATACAAAGTTTCAAGTCAATCCAATGTTTCTAAGTGGGTGAAAATCGCGTTGAAAGATTCCGTTACATTGATACAAAAACACTTTTTTTGATTTTCTGATGATTATGGCCAGGATTTTAGAAAATAAATATGAAATTATTGTATTGTCACGGGTCCTCTATAAGTATACAAAGTTTCAAGTCGATCCCATGATTTTAAGTGGGTGCAAATCGCGTTGAAAGATTCCGTTACATAGATAGATACAGGTCAAGCTAATATAAAGCGTGTAAAAAATCACTGCACTTTCTTAAACGAATTATTTCATCATCATCATCACTCCAGGGATTAGGCAATTGCCCGTTCCGACTTCATAATGCATCAGCCCAACGTCTTCTAGGTCTTCCAACATCACGTCTTCCTCTTGCTTGATAATTTCTTGCTAACAATGGATATCTCTCCTTACTCATTCCATCCATGTGATCAATCCATTTCTGTCTGTAATTCGTGACTTTATCCAATAAAGGCTGTACTTTCAATTCTTCTCTTATATCCTCATTTCTTATTCTATCCAATCGTGTACATCCTTTTACTTGTCTTAGGAACCTCATCTCCGCCGTCTGTATTCTGTCCCCAGGAAATAACGTTGCTGAAAAATATAATTGACATACCTACATCATAGGACATCAAAAATTAATCAATACCTATAGTGTTGGTTATAAATTTCTCCACTAGGGTGCATTTCTTACAATATTGCGATCCTTTGGCAATAAATAATATTATGATCTGGTTGCAGTGATGAACAAATTAAGCGTAATAATCATTTCTCATTTGTTTTCAAACATCGCCGTTTACGTTAAATATATAAATATTTTTAAATAACTATGGTGAAATAAATATTTGTGAGTAAACAGCTTAATCTTATTCGTTAAATAGTCCTAACAAATGCCACTCTTGATTTCCAAATTATCTAGATAAATTGGAAATCACTCGTGACATTACATATGATTAAAATTGAACAATAAAAATATTTTGTACAATAATTGTTTTTATTATTATTGTAAAACTAGTGGATTAACTACATATTTTGTTTGTCCATTTTCTGCATAAACGTAAAAATTACACGATTTACCGACTCTGGAATATGCGACGCATAATTGCCCATGAGAGAAGCAAACGTTTTCTAAAATCAAACCGCACACTTGCAAAGATAGCCTTTGCGCTTTATTGATAGTCATAGGATTGCAAGGTGTATTGGAATGTAACATTGTGTCAAAATTTCAAGTCAATCATCGACCCACTACTTTTTCGAGTTTTGCGAGCACAAACACACGCAGACAGAATTTTTACACAGTAAAAGCTTATTCGCATTTTTATTATTTATTTATTTATTTATTATTCGCGGGTTAAAAAATTGCGGCAAAGTTCCTGTATTCGCGGAATAAAAAATTATTTATTCGCGGATCCAGTAGGTATATTAGAAGGATTAGTATCCTTTATTAGAGGATCAAAGGGGGTATGGTTAGAGGATGTGAAGAATTTGAGTATCTGGGAGTAAAAGTAGATAAAGGGACAAACAAGAAAGTGATATTAAGAACAGAATACATAAAGGTAGAGCAATAACAGCAATGATAAATTGAGTCTTATGGAAACAGACATATATCCAAAAAAATAAGTTACAAATTTATAATTCAATAGTGACAAGTACTGTCACATATGGAGCTGAAGTTTGGAAATTCAACACAAAAACTTAGAACAAAAACTTATGTCGATGGAATATGGATTTTTTGAGGAGAGCAGCAAATGTTCAAAATAAAAAAAAAAAAAATAAACTCATACGAGGAAAAATATGAATATTAGATAGTCAGTAGTAGATTATATAAGATATAAGCAATTAAATTGGTATGGGCATGTACAACGAATGCAAGAGGAAAGGTTACCCAGGAAAACATTGGAATTGTGTCCACCTGGAAGAAGAAGGAAGGGAAGACTTCGAAACTCGTGGATGCAAGAAATAAGAACGGGAATGAGAACAAGAGGACTGGAGGACATGGAGTGCATGGATGGAGACGAGTGGATAAGAAAAATATACCTTTAGCCACAGAAAGATGTGTAAACATTAAAAATCTGTATATAAAAATAAATCCTTTATTAACGTATCGGCAACTTTCTTTTACTGCAGGCACGTGCCAAGGCGGCTTTTACAAAGAGCGATTCAAACCAAATGGACAAATTAATATCAAAGTAAAACAAACCTCATTGTCACTAAACCTAAAGTTCGTTTTTAAAAGCCACCGCCGCCGTAATTCACGTGCCACTATGTTCGTTGATAAAATGCCGCCCTCACCACGATCGTGTTTTATTGTTTCAACGTGTCATTCGTTGCAATAATTTTGATTAACAAGTGTCTCTTCTGTTTTATTGCCAATTTATAATGTCGAGTAAAAAGAAAGAAAATTAGTTCCGAAACGGAAAAAAAAATAGTGTTGCCGCTTAAAGTAGAAATAGAAATGTTTGACTTTTTACGTGTTTGCGAGTCGTTTGCATCTATATCACACTGTTTCAATGAATCAACTGTACAATTCATCAAGAAATCCGAAGACAAAGTAAGGAATTCTATCGGTTAATTCACAGCTAAATATCAATGTGAATTGAAATATCTTATAAAAGCGGCAAAACAGGATACAATTCCTAAGTTCTTTAAGCCCTTGCTTACACCTGACTGAAAATAATTAATATAAATTGTTCAAAATCTCTCATTAATTGATTTTATTTTGACTATTTAACTCGTGCCCCAAATGACATTCAATGACCAGTCACATATCAATCAATTTTTATTTTCAACAAATCACGTTGTTTTTCACCCCGATTTTATCACTCTCATTTTATCCCTTTCATTTTATAAAAGTGGCTACGAATGTAACCAGCTTCTGCTTGCGAGATATAATAGAAAAGCATTCGTAGCAATTGATCATACCATAAGAAAAAAAAACACTGTTTGCACTTTCTTGAACGTATTATTTCCCAGGAATTAACGTTGCAAAAAATATAATTGACATATTTACATCATAGGGCATCAGAAATTAATTAATAACCTGTAATGATGTGTTTAATTTTTTCTCCACTAGGGTGCATTCTTACAATATTGCGATTCTATTTGGCAATAAATATGATCTGGTTGCAGTGATGAACAAATGAAGCATAACGTTTCTCATTTGTTTTCAAACATCGCCGGTTTACATTAAATATAATAAATATTTAAAAATAACTATATTTAAATAATTATTTGTGAGTAAACAGCTTAATTTTATTCGTTAAATATCCTAACAAAATCCACTCTTGATTTCCAAATTCTCTAGATAAATTACTCCTCACTTCGTGAGTCGTGAATTTATCGATAATTTGGAAATCACTCGTGGCATTACTTACGATAATTTTTATTATATTTCGGAACCTTGGAACGTATCTCCTATATACCCATATAAATTACCATTCCATATTCGCGGTTTCTGTATTCGCGACATATTTGCGGAACATATCCCCCGCGAATAAGAAGCTTTTACTGTATATAAAGATTGGTCATGGACATTTTTGGTGCTACTAGATAGAATCGGCGAAGATCTGTACAATAAAAAACATATATTTTCATGAGAACAACCTCAATGGATAAATTCCTTCGAAATTCGTTAAAAAAAGAGTGTCTGGTTATAAGAAAGTACATTTTTTCCATGCTTCCATAGATAATAAAGATTTGTTAAGTAAACTAGCAGTGGGTGTGGCTTCATAATGCATTGTAAAGAACTGGCTGAATGACATCATAAATGGCTGTGGCAAGTAAGGTTCTAAACAGAGAGTAATTAAACAAAACTGCTTGCTAATTGACTGACTCAGATGCAACAAGCACTAATTAAGTAATTGCAAAAAAAATAAGAAAAAACTACAAACTGAATTATTTTTATTTCATCTATTTCGTTTCATTCAACTTTTGTTTTAAAGAAAATATGTTAAGGATTTTTATTTTATAACGATTTTTTATGTCCTCTTTTAGAGAAATAAGTTAAATCATCTGAAGAGGCAAAGAGAAAACATAAGAAGTTGAGAATACCTTATTTAGAAATACTGGAGCCATTGCTTCATTAGTGAGTATTAGCAGTTGTAATACAATTTTCGTTTTAATAGATGATTAGCCTAATATGGGTTTTGGTATGTAGTTATATTTTTCTTTTTATATTCTTATATCTTCTGCAACTTTCTACAGTCATTTATGACATGCTTTCATCTTTCGTGAAGTGTGTTACTGAAAATCACAGGTGATAAATGAGGTAAAGAGAAACATATTAGTATATGACAAATTTTCTGGTAGGTACATCATGTTTGCGTTAATAAGATAATTTATTTAACATTTTCCAATACTGTTATTTTAACACAGTTCCCATAACGGATCATATTATAATATTATATTGATATTGTCCACCGCTGTGGTCTCGAGGTAGCGTGCTGCCTTATCACGCAGCGGGCCCGGGTTCGATCCCCGGTCGGGGCAGTTTTTCTGGGTGAGGTTTTTATCGGGGTTTTTCCTCACCTGTAAGATAAATGTCAGGAAAACGGTTCCAGAAATCATACTGCCATCATCCTTATCATCATCATCATCCTTCACCGGTGTGGAAAGCAACGGGAAGCTACCACACCTACAATTCCCTAGTAAAGCTGCAAGCATAGCATGGAAATGTTATGATTGCAGTGAAGGACCTGCCTTCGGGCAGAATTACTATGGATGGATGGATATTGATATTGTGAAAGGAAAAATTAATGTGTGAACCAGGAATCGAACCGTGGACCTCGAGTTCTATGTACTAGTGTGTAACCCACTACACCATTCTAGACTCTTTTCACAATATGTATTATATACCTTTACAGAGATTTAGGCGCTCTCCCTCTACAGGGAAGAATTTGAACCATACTAATTTAGTTACACTTGTTTCGTATAGATGTCATTTGAGTGGTCCGTGGTCAGCGTTCCGCCTCATACTGACATCTAGGAAACCAAGGTAGTACTAGGACGGGAAAATTCGGTAAATTTTGCTTAGAGGCGTTTTCATTCAGGCTTAAGGATTTTTACTAGCCTGAAAATCTCAGACTCGGGACCCACGGCTTAAAGCCCCTCCCGGAGGACTTGCTCCTTGGATTTTTCCGTCCTAAAAAATTCATCGACCACGGCCGGGTTTGAACCCGCAACCCTCGGGACAGAGGCAAGGAGCATAACCACTTGTCCACCGCGGCCGACTTTTCACAATATCATTATAATATTATAATATGATCCATTATTGGAACTGTGTTAAAATAACAATATTCGAAAATGTTAAATAACATCGTTTACTACTTATAAAGCGGTGGTGTAAAATTCTCAAATATAGATACTTCTAAACGAATCCGGCCGTTGGCGATGGTAGTGAGACCTACCTGACAGCAGACGAAACGAGAATTATAGTTTTGTGTATGTGGAAGGAATTGTTAATGTTTGTGCCAAGTCTAGAATGGTGTAGTGGGCTGCACACTAGTACGTATAACTAGAGGTCCTCGGTACACACATTAATTTTTCCTTTCACAATATCAATATAATATTTTAATAAGAGAAGTTATACAATAGAATACTACATTATACTAGTACATTGAATTATTTTAAAGTGCAAAATCTTGATTTTATAAACTTCTGTTCCAAAAAATTGTAAGTAACTGTCAAAAGTATTAAAGCATTGTTCTAAACATCAATGTGAAATTGTAATAGGAGTGAATTCTATGGTAAGTTTTTAATTTCATTGTTGGTATAGAATAATCAACACCAATAAAAAAAAACTCAAAGCGCGACAGGCCTAGAAGACCCTTGGCCTACCAGTCGGCTGCAGGCCTCACATCCACGTGTGTTAATCACAGAGGTAGACGATCATCCAGCCAGTGTAGGGGTGACATGTGGTCAGCATATCGGGTCCCCCAGCCGTTATAGCTGGGTTTCTCAACCTGGAGTTGCTACTTATTGTAGCTACCCAAATGCATCACGATGCTGGGTGGGCATCGTTCCATACTGGCCGAAATTCCATGAGAAAATTTCTTCCCCCATGGGGACTCGTACCAGCGCAAGTCCCGTAGCTCTGCGCCAAGGCTTCTTGCCTTAACCACTCGGCTACGGCGCGGGACCAACATTAATAAAAGTAATGCTAAATATATAGGCTAATATATATATATATAAATTATAAAATTGTTACCTTGTATGCCCATCTTCTCACTTTATAAAATATTAATTATCTGTAGGCCTTTCGGGACTAGTCCCATCACCAGCAGAAGAAGCAGGTGATAGGTCCATATCTACTGTTCCTAAATGCAGTACTGGTACACTTGGTACATATTTTACAAAATTGAGGAGCCGGACCTACAAGGTAACAATTTTATAATTTTATACTATAATTTACTTCGGCAGAACATACAAAATATTTACAAAGACAACACCATAAATATTAAATTAAATAACAGATTTTCTGAAGAAGGAATTATAAATCGTGGTGTGAGACAAGGCTGCCCCCTATCCCCAACACTCTTGCAATTTATATCATTGAAGTAATATGTTGCTGGAACAAAACATATAAATTTGGAATAAGAATATCAGAAAATAGAAAATTAAACACCATACTGTTTGCAGATGACCAAATAATAATAGCAAATTCCGAAGATAATCTACAGAAAGGTCTGTATGAACTTAACAAAATTACAGAAGAATATGGTTTGAAGATATCTACAGAAAAAACAAAAATTATGGCATTTCAAGATGTAGATCCTGTCAGAAGTAAAATTGTACTGGACAATAAAATTTTGGAGCAGGTGAATAATTTTACATATCTAGGATGCAATATCTCATATGAAGAAGAAAAGGATGTAAATGCAAAAATATCTAAATTTTTAAGAATTTTAGGGTTAATAAATTCTATCTTGAAGCCACAGTTAGTCCAAAAGCATTCAAGATTAAAAGTGTATAAAACACTGGCTCTTCCAACTCTTTTGTATGGTAGCGAAGTATGGACGTTGAAACAGAAGGATATATAGAGACTTAGATCTGCTGAAATGAGATTTCTTCGGAGGACTGCAGGATACACACTACTAGATCACAAAAAAAAAATGAAGACATCTTAGAAGAATTACACATGGAATCTTTAGAAAATAAAATTTCTGATTATAAGTTAAGATGGATACAACATGTTCATCGAATGGAAGATCACAGAATACCCAAACAAATGTTAAGATATCAACCTGCAGGAAGAAGAAGACCAGGACGTCCACTCAAAAGACTTTTGGATGGTGTTTCTCTTGAGGCCGAAAACAGGTCAACAAATGGCCTAAATTCGTGAATGTACTATGATGATGATGATGATGAATTTTAGTTTTGTAATATTAGAATACATTTTATAGCAGGCTATACAGTGTTAGATTAAAAAACATAATGAATACATTAAAACCGAATTAAACATGTACAGTGTTATGGATAAAATTCAGAATTCAAGGTCTAACTGGCTCCAACATTTAGAAACAATTACACCCAATAGACTCCTACGAATTTTGCTTCATTTACTTTTTACCAACCCAAAGGTGAAAGGAATTTTGGACGCCCCATAACTAGATGGAGGGATATGGTCTCTTGATGTGGAAGCAGGTTTATGGACTAACTCCACGACGAAGAAGACATTCTGTTGTTAACCCACCTACTTCATCATCATCATCTGCATTCATGGATTAGGTCTGTTGACCCGTTCCGACTTCAGCCCATCTCTTTCTAGGTCTGCCGACATCTCGGGTGCCTTTAGGTTTGTATTTTATTTGTTTTAGATATCTATCTTCATTCATTCTGTCTATGTGTTGCTTCCATTTTTGCCTATACGTATCTATTTTATCAGTTATTGCAAATATTTCAAGTTCCTGTCTTATTTCTGTGTTCTTGATTCTGTCTTCCTTAGTGCACCCGTTAACAGATCGCAAACATTTCATTTCTGCCGCCGTTATCCTACTTAGATCTTGTTTTTTATGTACCCAGGCTTCTGATCCATAGGAGCAGTACCGATACTGCCACTGTTTTATAAAATTTCAATTGGGTCTCTCTTGTTGTTTTATTATTTAGTGATCGTTTTATCGTACCACATATTCCCACTCACTTAAAAAAAAATATTATTTTAAATAAAATTACCTTTTTGTAGTTAGTATTGATGTAATTACCTTCTTATGGCTCAAGTCGGGCCCAGGCCTCCCCTTTTGGGGTTTCTAGGCAATCTTATTTAGTTACAGAACAATTATTTCCCTACAGATCTCGTAAGTGACATGTGTTCAGCGTGTCTACTCAAAGGACATCTAAGAGGAAACCGTGGTATTACTTGGATGAAAGAAAGTCGGTTAAATTTTGCTCAGTGGCAGTTTTTTATGCTTGAGGTTCTTTTACGAGATTGAAAATCTTCAGTCTCCTGACTCATGGCTTAAAGTTCCCGGACGACTTTTCCCTTGATTTTTTCCATCCTAAAAAATCCATAGACCCCGGCCGGATTTTAACCCACGACCCTTGCGGCTAGAGGTAAGAATAATAATCACTAGACTTCCGCGGCCATTTTTACTGATATACGGTGGCATCTTTTTACGATGTGCCAAAGAAGGTCTGTGGTTTGAAGCAATTCATCAGTAGTGAAGTCTCATGCACATAACTAAACTAACTCACTGGCTCTATCGAACCTGTAGGTTTATGACCGCGAGGGCGTAAGCCCTCCATACATCCCTATCCTGAACTAATGTTTTCCAATCATCCCATGTATAATCTACTTCCCTCAAATTATGGATAATGTTATTCTGCTACCTCATTCTTGGTCTATCAACTGGGCGTTTTCGTCTCATGTACATAATTAAAATATAAAATTATGGAATATTCACCTGAAAGGTCCGTCTCCTCAACTTAACTAATTAACTGTATCGTTTTCGGGACTTGTCCCATCATCAGCAGTTTTGAATCCTGCCGATGATGGGACAAGTCCCGAAAGCGCTACAGTTAAATAATTAATTAAGCTGAGGAGACGGACCTTTCAGGTGAATATTCCATAATTTTATATTTTAATTTTGAATAATACCTCAACGGAACACATCATGAATCTTATAAAAATTGATCATGTACATAACCCTCTCATTTTAAGCACATGATTTTCTCAACTTCTATTACACTTAGAATAATCATATTTTTTTACATAAATCTTTGGAAATTATGTGCTTATATTGTCACACGTTTCTATTTTTGTAAGAAAGTTTAAATTCACAAAGATTGATTCTTTTCGCGAAGTTGTGAATTCAGACTTTCTTTAAAAATGTTTGAAATGTGTGATGATACAAGGAAATAATTTTCAACGTCTTCTGTAATTAAGCCAGATGATTATTCTATTGTAATGGAAATTGGGAAATCCGTTCTCTTGAATTGAAGTTACGTACACTTTAAAATAACGTAAGTGTCGTTCGGTAGTCTTTGGGGAGCGCATACATACGTCTGCATTCACACTAATTTGGTTTACACATCCATTGACCTCTTGCACCAATGGTATGCGTAACATAAGGATAAAGACATTTTGTTATTTTATTTAACGGCTCTATATGGCCATCATCATCATCCTTATCATCATCTTTCACCGGTGTGAAAAGCAACGGGAAGCTACCACACCTACAATTCCCTAGTAAAGCTGCAAATCATAGCATTGTAGTGAAAGACCTGCCCTGGGCAGAATTACCATGGATGGATGGATGAATGGATTTAACTACTAAAGTCATCACGTCATCAGCGTCGTAATTCAAATCTGGGCATCAAAGGACCAACCAATTTTGTTCAGAGACATCATTTTTAGGCTTGGGGTTCTTTTACATTTTGTAAATCTATGGCTCGTTTTAAGGCTCAAGTTTCAAACCGAATATATATACCGTACTAATGAATTTTATATATGCCATCTGTTTTTCTTGTATAATCTTTTTAATTTCATCATCAAAGTTGCTTAGGCCTTTAGCTCGTTGCCATTTTCGTTTTTTGCGAAGACTTTCATTAGCTGCATGTTTTAAAATTGTTTTTATATGTTTCCATTCTTCTTCTACATCAGTGCGTAAAGGTGTTGTTTCTATTAGATTGTCTAATCTTCTTTGATAAAGCCACTTTATGCTAGTATCTTGAAGTAAATTAACTTTAAATGAGAATTCTTCCTATAACAACATTTTAGAGAGAGTTAATGAGTTTACTTATTTAGGATATAAACTCTCTTTTGTTGAAAATTTGGATTTACCAGAGAAAATTGTGAAATTCAACAAATCAATGGGAATCATTAATAGAGTTTTAAAACCTTCATTAGTGCAAAAATCAACTCGTGCTCGTCTTTATCAAATAATGGCTCGATCAGTCCTACGTTATGGGAGTGAAGCGTGGACTATAAGGACGAGAGATGAAAGACTAACAGCTTGTGAGATGAAATTTATGCGCCGAACAACTGGCTACACCAAATGGGATCGAAAGAAAAATGTAGAAATCCTTCAAGAACTTAATGTGTCACCAATACTGGACTACATCTCCAGATATCAGCTAAACTGGAAGGAACATGTTTCAAGAATGGCTAGATCCAGGATCCCCAAGGCAATAATGAACAACTGTCCAAATGGGAAACGATCACTTGGTCGACCTATGAAAAGATGGCACGAAAATGCTTTTTCAGGCCGTAACAGTTCTTCTAGGACTAATACCTGGCAGGATGATGATGATGATGATGATGATAAATACCGTAGGATTTTTGCGCCCTGAATACCACGAAGAAAGATTTTTTCTTAAAGATGAACACGAGACTTCACTGGTCAACGTTTTGCATCCATCCCACCGAGCGGGCCGCGAGTTTTCCGGCACATCGCTAAAGTAATTAATAAATAATTATCCTCAACTCAGGATCGGGCCGAGGGAATGAGATGAGATAAGATAAGATGATGACCCCTATATAGAAATCTGTGAATTACAAGGGTGCCGGCCGACGACGCCTGACGCACCATCACGGGGCAGATGGACGAAATAAAACGAAATGGATGAGTATGGAGAAAAATGATGGGATGAAATTGGGGCAGGGGAAACCTGCCCAAGCTCCGTTTCGTCCACCACGAAACCCACGAGACTCGATCTTGGAACCCCAGCGGTGAGAGGCGAGCGTCTAACCACTTGCGCCACGGAGCCGCCAAAAATAGTGTCATATCGCGTCTATTAAAAAAATTAATATGAATAAAATTGTGAATATGATTAAATTATTCTTCTTAATGAAATTCTAATACAGTATTTGCTGTCATAACCTAGAAAAACCAGGAAAAATCTCTGTTGCTCGGTACTGGGGATTTAACCGAGACTCCCGATACGAATTTCAAAACTAATTGTTTGAGCCAACTATTATTTTTTATTTTTTTTTTGCAAATGCCCCAGGTTGTCTTTCGACATTCCTGGTGTTCTCTCCTGGCATGGCGTACTTGTAACCCACTTCTGAGGTTGGGGCGCCGGGAAGGCGGGGTTTACGTTGCCCCGATGATATGATGGGTGATGATGACGATAGTGTGCGCCAGGAGAGTCCCTAATCTAAGCTTAATCTAGAGTGAATATGATTTCGGGGACCGTTTGGGCCTTAAAGTTTTCCTGACATTTGTCTTACAGGTGAGGAAAAACCCCGATAAAAACCTCACCCAGAAAAACTGTCCCGATCGGGTATCGAACCTGGGCCCGCCGCATGGACAAGGCAGCACGCTTCCTCGAGACCACTGTAATTTGTATAAATCAGGTTGACAGTATTCCTGACTCACTGGCACTATTTGAACCCGTAGTTTAACGGCCGGGTGGACATAATCCCTCCATACATCGCTATCATGAGCCAACGTTTTCGAATCATCCCTTGTAAGTTCCTTCTTCAAATCATGATTAATGTTATATTCCCATTTCATTCTTCACCCGTTTTCAAACATCACTTAGGCCTATATAATTATTTACCATCCTCAAATCATGGTTAATGATATTCTCCAACCTCATTCTTGGCCTACCTACAGGGAGCTTTCTCTCTGGTTTCCCTACAAGGAATTTTCATGCTCCTCTTCCATTTGTCAGTACCCCACTATATGAAATATTCTGCTAACCTCTCCATACATCTCTAACCTGAACCAAAGTTTTTGAATTATCCTCTGTATAATTTACCTCTCTCAAATCACGGTTAAGGTTATTCTCCCACCTCATTCTTGGCCTACCTATTGAGCGCTTTTTCTCTGGTTTTCCTGTAAGTAGTTTCCATTCCTCTCTTTCTTTTGACAGTGCTCCACAATATGACATTCTATTAACCAAACAAGAATTCTGATATTCTTAGCCATATTTGAATTCTGGACTTGTTGAGGTCACCGATTACATTATTATTACTTGTATTAGGCTTATTATTATTATTATTATTATTATTATTATATTATTACCATCATCATCATCGTCGTCATTATTATTGGTGATTTTAATATGGTGCAAGATTATTAGATTTGCCTTTTACCTCTGGATCCCAAGTTCATATCACAGACATTTTGGGATGGACGAATTGGAACTATGGGCGGGTTTTCTTGGGGTTTTTCAAAATATTGTTTTACCCTACTAGAAACTCCACTCCACCACTTCTCCATATTTGTCATTTTTTAGTGAAATTCTGTGAAATAAAAGTGAATTTGGAAATTTTGTGTAAACATCTGTGGTGTTTATTTAAATAAATTTTTTATTGTAGTTTGCATATTTGTATTGTGTATTCTACATTTGAATATACAACTTGTGTTTTGATGGATAATTTAATGGCTTAAATAGTCATAAGTAATGCCACGATTGATTTCCAAATTATCTAGAGAATTTGGAAATCAAGAGTGGCATTTGTTAGGACTATTTAACGAATAAAATTAAGCTGCTTACTTACAAATCATTATTTAACTATAGTTATTTTAAAATATTTATATATTTAATGTAAACGGCGATGTTTGAAAACAAATGAGAAACGATAGGTGCGCTTCATCTGCTTCCTTTGTTAATCACTGCAACCGGATCATATTATTTATTGCCAAAGGAACGCAATATTGTAAGAATGCTCTCTAGTGGAGAAAAAAATGAAACACATCAAACTGTATATTAATTCATTTCTGATGTCGTATGATGTAAATATGACAATTATATTTTTCTGGATTATTACCTGGGGGAAAAAAATACATTTAAGAAAGTGCAAACAGTGGTTTCTTTTTTTGGTGGTATAATCAATTACTACAAATGTTTTTATATTAACTCCCGCATGAGGCATGTGTTGACATTCATGCACTATATATACAATATGGTAGCCGTTATTTCTCACAGGCTCAGTCACTGCAAAATAATGGCCAGACATGTTCAGAATATTAAAAAGGAGGAGCTTTCTTTAATATGGTAATTATAATATTGATAAATATTTCGTGAAACACGACTGTGATTGGTTGTAAAACAGAAATCATTGAACGTGGTTGGTTATTGACTCCCATTTGGGGCATGAGTTTAAATAGTCATTTGATTTGCTCTTATTGTATTTCCTCATTGAAGTATATTACATGCCTATGCCATTATAAACCTAGTCCATAATCTAATCCCATCTTTTCTCGGAATTCTTGTTTGTATATATGTTATGTTTATTTAAAATTGTGAATGTGCTATCTTTCCTTGGAACTGAATAGGATGTAGAGAAGAAACTATTATTTATGAAATTTATTATACAGGATGTTTTGAGAAAGATGTTCTAATATTTGCAGAGAAAATAGTATGCATCATATGCAAAAAAAAATGCAAAAAAATGTTTGGTTAGAGCATAATTCTTGAGGTCTTGGCTTCAAATCCCAGTCAGGCCAAAATGTTCTTAATGTTTTTGTTATGTATTTAATACATCTCAACTAACTAACTAACTAACTAACTAACTAATTCACTGACACTATCAAACCTGTAGGTTCATGGCCGCATGACATAAACTCTCCATACATCCCTATCCTGAGCTAATATTTTCCAATCATTCCCTGTATAATCTTCGTCTTGTAAGCCCATGTTTCCCATGACAGAGATTTAGGTGCTCTCCCCCTACAGGGAAGAATTTGAACCATACTAATTTAGTTACACTTGTTTTCGTATAGATGTCATTTGAGTGGTCCGTGGTCAGCTTTCCGCCTCATACTGACATCAAGGAAACCAAGGTAGTACTAGGACGGGAAAATTCGGTAAATTTTGCTTAGAGGCCTTTTCATTCAGGTTTAAGGATGTTTTATGAGCCTGAAAATCTTCAGACTCAGGACCCATGGCTTATAGTCCCTCCCGGAGGACTTGCTCCTTGGATTTTTCCATCCTAAATAAACCCATTGACCCCGCCGGGTTTGAATCTGCTACCCTCGGGACCAGAGGCAAGGAGCATAATCACTAGTCCACTGCGGCCGCTCCCTGTATAATCTACTTCCCTCAAATCATAGTTAATGTTTAATACATCTCAATGAAGCATAAATTATGTTTGAAGAGAAAAGTATATGCTCAGACTGGGGTTGAATCCAGTAAAGGTCTTCATAATAAAGAAGCCACCATTTGCATGATCGAGCAACAGTTTGTAGCATTTGGTGCTTGGGAATTAACAGTGTATATAAGGTAAACAATTGTGTTTAGATTGGTGTGTACTCAGGTAGCTCAGTCTGTAGAGTATTTTCATAGAAAGCAAAAGGTCTTGAGTTCTAACCCTGTCCGAGCATATCTTTTTCTCTTCAAATATAAAGCTTTTTTTCTTTACCATTGATAGCTTGAAGTTTGTAAATTGTGAGTTTTTGGCTTAATTGTAGAATTTTTGTTTAATTTCAGGATGGAGTGGGTGGAAATAATAGAGCCACGCACCAAAGAGCATATGTATGCAAACTTAACAACAGGAGAATGTGTGTGGGATCCTCCACCAGGAGTGCCAGTGTAAGTTGACAAATCATTCCACTTTTGTGTTTTTTACAAATTTTAGCTTTTGATAACGTTCCACAACAATATACAGGGTGGACCGCTCGAATGGACCTAATTTCAATTGCTTGTTACTGGCAAACGGTTGAAGATAGAAACTTAAAACAACGTTCATAGTACAGAAAAACTCACCAAGTTTCGAATCCTGTCGGTAGATGGCACAAGATACGTTTCTCGTTCTTAGATTTAATTGTTTGTGAAAATGGCGACTCCGCAGATGAAAGCGCAAGCTGTTTTGTGGTATGCCGGAGTTTAAATCAATCATTAGAGTTCAAAGGGAGTTCCGGCGTGTGTTTAACCGTGATGCTCCAACTGCTAGAAGCATAAAGAAGTGGCGTGATACATTATTAGCTACAGGATCTGTGTTGAAGAAGCATGGTGGTGGTCGCAGAGCATCCGATGAAATGGTAGCAAATGTTCAAGCCGCATTTGAGCGAAGCCCCCGGAAGTCATTAAGAAGAGCTTCGCGGGAACTTCAAATACCAAAATCGACATTACAACGGATTGTCCACAAACGCCTCAAACTGCACGCATATAAAGTGCAGTTAGTGCAACGTCTGGAGCCGAATGACATGCCGAAACGAGTGGAATTCGCCAATACGATGCTGGACCGTCTCGGCGCTGATCCTGACTTCATGACCAAGATTTTCTTCTCGGACGAAGCCACTTTCCATTTGTCAGGCAAGGTAAACCGGCATAATGTGCGGATCTGGGGATCGGAGAATCCTCACGCTATTCAAGAGCATGTTCGTGATAGTCCGAAGATGAATGTTTGGTGCAGTTTGTCACATAATAAGGTCATTGGACCGTTTTTCTTCGCCGAGAAAAACTGTTCGTGGTACCACATATCTTGACATGCTGGAGACAGTTCTTCTTTCCACAAATTGAACAACTGCAGCCTAACATCGTTTTCCAGCAAGATGGTGCTCCTCCCCACTGGTCCAATGAAGTTCGTACGACTTTGGACAACATTTTCCCTGGCCGTTGGATTGGTAGGGGAGGACCAATCGCGTGGCCCCCGAGATCTCCCGATTTAACACCACTGGATTTCTTTCTCTGGGGCTATGTCAAAGATAAAGTTTACACCACCCCAGTCAAAAGACCTTCGTGATCTTCGTGAGCGCATCATAGAGGCTATTGAGAACATTCCAGAAGACATACTCCAACGTACTTGGCAAGAAATTGTTCATCGCTTTGATATCGTCACAGTGACTGCAGGGGCTCATATAGAGATGTGGTGATCTGGATATCAAAACTTGGTGAGTTTTTCTGTAATATGAACGTTGTTTTAAGTTTCTATCTTCAACCGTTTGCCAGTAACAAGCAATTGAAATTAGGTCCATTCGAGCGGTCCACCCTGTATTACTAATATTTTCAACATCTATAAAGATAATGAAATCTCTGTTAATCAAGATGACAAACTATCTTCTTGGATAAAGATCAACACTGGAGTAAGACAGGGATGTGGACTTCACCGGTGCTTTTCATTATATATATGATAGAATAATAAACGAATGGAGGGAAACACAACGGGGATATATACCCATCAATAGGAACCTCAAACTCAATGCTATTATTTTTTGCAGACGATTTAGCGCTTCTGGCACTTTCCGAAAATGATTTGCAACGATCAATTTATAATTTACAAAAAATAGCTGCCAAATTTAATATGGAAATATCAATTAACAAAACTAAAATTATGGCATTTCGTGGGAAGGACCCCATACAAAGTAAAATCTGTCTTCAGAATAAAATTTTAGAGAGATCTAATCAATTTAAATATCTTGGATATTATCTCTCTATCTGGGATGAAAAGGATATCCCTGAAAATTACTAGTTATAATAAAAGTTTGGGAATTATTAATCAAGTTATGAAACCATCCCTTGTACAAAAAAACACCAGATTACGTTTATATAACACTTTGGCTAGACCAGCGTTGACCTATGGTAGTGAAGCATGGACACTAAAAAGACAACATGAAAGCAGAATAACGGCTTCTGAAATGAGATTCATGCGCAGAACAGTGGGTTACACCAGATGGGATCGGAAAAGGAACACCGATATCTTAAAGAATTGAAGAAACACCAATTTTGGAATATATTAAACAGTACCAACTAAATTGGAAACACCATCTTGAAAGAATGAGTTCAAATCGGATCCCCAAAGCTGTTTATAATTATAACCAAGAGGACGAAGATCACTGGGCCGTTCTATGAAACACTGGAGGGAAAATTTTCTATAGGATTGTAACAGGCCTTGGCCTAATACTTGGAAGGAAGAAGATGATAGAAGATGTGTTTGATTTGACCTTAGTGTGAGTGTATAAGTTTACATAAAATCATCGCAATTAGAAATTTAATTCGTCTGGACCTGGCTACCATCTGACATCTGAATTTCCCCTTTATGTAATGTCAGTATCAATTTATCATCTGATTGAAATATTCATTTTCATTTGCCATCCTTTATTTTGATTCCTATTAGCAGAATAATACATTAGTATAACATAAATTTATTTCAATTTTAAAATCTGTACTTTAAAACAGTTGTCCTCAACTGGACAAGTGCCAGAAGCGCTAAATCGTCTGCAAAAAAGAATAGCATATGCATTGGTTTGAGGTTCCTATTGATGGGTACATATCCCCGTTGTGTTTCCCTCCATTCGTTTATTATTCTATTCATATATATATAATGAAAAGCACCGGTGAAAGTCCACATTGACAATTATATTAAAAGCTACTGGATTTAACCATTTTTCACACAAGCAGGCAGTATTTAATAGTTTAACACACAGACTTGTGAATGTCCCCATGAGCAAAGAAAATTACAATAAAGAGAAAGAACACATCATAAAAATTGCTAAGGATAATGGTTTTCAAAAGAAGATGATACACAAGAAAATAAATAAATTCAAAGAACAAAAAGTCATCAATGAAAGTACTCTTCAGACAGATAAAAATATAGGCAAAAAATTCAAGAAGTTCACATACCATCCTTTGGTATTTGACAAGTTTCAAAAAATTTTCAACAAATTCAACATTAAATTAGCACCTAAAAATGATTACAGCTTAGGTAATTTAATAAAAACCAACAAAAATGAAAAGATTGAAGACTGCAAAAAATCGGGAATTTATCAAATTAATTGTAAAGATTGTGAAAAGATATACATAGAGAAAAAACAAAAAGGAATCTAAATACAAGATTAAATGAACACCTCAGAAATGTTAAAAATGGAGAAGAAAACCGAAAAATCTGCAATAGCTGCACATGCCTGGTCAGAAAAACATAGAATAGAAACCAAAACAAAATTACTTAAACAATTGGAAAAAACCGAAGGAACTCACAATTTGGGAAAAAATTTACATATGCAAGAATGAAAATACAACTATGAATTTGGAAATTCTTCGGTCGGCCACCAGATGGCGCGGAGGTCAGTCTGCAGGATAGAAGGCCGTTGGACGTCAGTTGTGAACGTGACGCAGCATTGAGAATGTCACAAAAGATGTGAAGAAACCAGGGTCTGCTATGAATTATGAAGTATGAGGTGAGTGAAATAATAAAAAATAAACAATATTAAAAAACCTCATAGTGTTATTTACTATCTACATAACTTAATATTCTTTTTTGTTCAATGTCACCTGTTTGTCATTCGACATTTCAGGAATTCTCTCCTGGCATTGGCATATTGTAACCCACTTCTGAGGTTGGGGCGCCTGGAGGTAGGGTTACGTTGTCCCAATGATATGATGGATGATGATGATGGGTAATGATGCAGCAGGAGAGGCCTTACAACCTAAACTCAATCTAATGAGGTGAATGATATTGATGATAATGATGGTCAGATGATGTTTGGGTCTTAAAGTATCCTGACATTTGTTTACAGGTGAGGAAAAACCCCGAAAAAAGCCTTATGCTGGAACCTTGTCCTTCCTAAGAATATCATTCCAAACTTCTCTATTTGCTGCTAAATTCTTCTAATTTCTAATTTTATTAATTCTAATATCCTGCAAGACATCATCCTCCTATCTTAATTTTGGTCTTCCAACTTTTCTGGTTTGTAATGGTTGTGCCACATAGATCTTTTTAACAGTTTTATTATTGTCCATACGTATCAAATGTCCATCCCAGGCCAATCTGTTAATTTTAATATACTTCACTAAATTGGGTTCCTTATAAAATTCATACAATTCACAATTTCTCCTTCTCCAAATATCACCCTCCTTCACAACTCCAAAAATAGTTCGTAACATCTTTCTTTCAAAAGTAGTCGCAGATTTCTTATCTGACTTTAAAAGAGTCCAAGTTTTTGATGCATATGTAATTACTGGTCTTATAAGAGTTTTATAAATCAGTAACGTATTTGCTTTATTATAGTTCCAGTATAAAAACGTGACTGATTATTAGTCTTATATTTTTACTAATTCTACTTATTGGTCTGTTCCACGAAGGAGGAACATCTACAACCAGGAGATTGGATGGACCGACAAAATTGGCTATTAGGAATCGGACGATGTCAAAGACATTAATCAACCGATGCTCTATAGTAATATGTTGCTGGAACAAAACATATAAATTTGGAATAAGAATATCAGTAAATAGAAAATTAAACACCTATTGTTTGCAGATGACCAAATAATAATAGCAAATTCCGAAGATAATCTACAGAAAGGTCTGTATGAACTTAACAAAATTACAGAAGAATATGGATTAAAGATATCTACAGAAAAGACAAAAATTATGGCATTTCAAGGTGTAGATCCGGTCAGAAGTAAAATTGTACTGGCAATAAAATTTTGGAGCAGGTGAATAATTTTACATATCTAGGATGCAATATCTCATATGAAGAAGAAAAGGATGTTAAATGCAAAAAATATCTAAATTTTTAAGAATTTTAGGGTTAATAAATTCTATCTTCAAGCCACAGTTAGTCCAAAAGCATTCAAGACTGAAAGTGTATAAAACACTGGCTCTTCCAACTCTTTTGTATGGTAGCGAAGTATGGACGTTGAAACAGAAGGATATACAGAGACTTAGATCTGCTGAAATGAGATATCTTCGGAGGACTGCAGGATACACACTACTAGATCACAAAAAAAATGAAGACATCTTAGAAGAATTACACATGGAATCTTTAGAAAACAAAATTCTGATTATAAGTCAAGATGGATGCAACATGTTCATCGAATGGAAGATCACAGAATACCCAAACAAATGTTAAGATATCAACCTGCAGGAAGAAGAAGACCAGGACGTCCACTCAAAAGACTTCTGGATGGTGTTTCTCTTGAGGCCGAAACAGGCCAACAAATGGCCTAAATTAGTGAATGTACTATGATGATGATGATGCTCTATTTATTAAGTGTGATCTTAGATATTTTCTAAGTCCAAAGAAACATCTGTTTGCAGCTATTATGCATTTTTTTAATTTGTTTTCTGTACTATGGTATTAATATTTACAGCAAGAAGACTGACAATAACCAGTGGTGGGAGCTGTTTGATCAGAACACTTCCAGGTTTTACTATTATAATGCCACATCGCAGAAAACAGTGTGGCATCGGCCGCAGAACTGTGACATCATTCCACTTGCAAAACTTCAGGTAATGCATGAGTTTGTAATATTGTTTCAATCACAGTGAAGTCATAGTGAAACTAAAAAAAAAAGTCTGTATTGAACTATTATAGGAAAAATCACTATGAGGTTTAATTTAAGATTTAAATTAAAATTCTTTACACATCACCTCATATCCAATCTTCTAATTAGTCTCGTTTCAAAAGCTAGGCTGTTTTTATAATATTATATAGGGTTCCCACAAATGCTCTTTCAGGTTTCGAACATGTATGAGACATGTATAATCTTCTAAGTACCAATAAAAAGTCAATGTTCCAGACAGTAAAAATCTGGAATTTATCAAATAAATTGTGAAGATTGCAATAAAGTTTATATAGAAAAACAAAAAGGAATTTGGAAATTCGGACAAAAGAACATTTCAGAAATATTAAAAATTGTGAAATTGAAAAATCTGCAATTGCTGCACATAGTTTATTAGAACATCATAAAATTGGAAGAGAAGCTAAACTTTTAAAACAAGTAGAGAAACCTTTGGAATTGACAGTTTGGGAAAAAATATACATTCAGAAAAACAAAAATAGATCAATGAATTTTGATATCCCTAACGAAATTACATTGATTTCGAAGTTCATAAATTCAACCATAGATGGCAGCACTGAAGATGGCGACAATAGAATAGTTGACGGCCGAAGAATTTCGTCAGTTGGAGTTATGGCTGATGATGAACATGACTATGTTTGAAATCGCGATATCATGGAAGCATGAATCCTATGAGGTGAGTTGTTTAAACAATATGTTCTCCGATGAATTTTAATGTATAACTTGCATTTAAATAAACTTACAAATATGAAACTAGTACTAATGGAAAGAGAAACTCAAAACGTTTAGGTTACAGTACCTTACAGATGTTCAATGTGAGCTCCATTGGTAACATGACAGACATCAAGCCTATAGTCCATTTCCACCCAGGAATGTTGTAGCGTATCATGGTCAACTGTTTCGATGACTCCTTCGATGCGCCCTCTTAGATCAAGAACGGTCTGTGGAAGAGGTGGCTTGTATACAAGATCTTTAACATAACCCCACAAAAAGAAGTCAAGGGGTGTTAAGTCTGGCGAATGCGAATGCGGAGTCCGAGGAAGAAGTTTTTCATCGTCATTACCAACATGGCTTTTCCTTTGGTTCGGTAGTCTGGTGTTGAGCTCCAATCTGACTTCATTATGAAAATGAGGGGGTGCGCCGTCCTGTTGAAAGATCACGTTGGGCATTTGCTGTTCCAGCTGAGGCAGGAGCCATTGTTGTAGCATATCCAGGTACTCACATTCTCCAATTGTTTTCTCTACAAAGAAGAATGGGCCGTACACTTTCTGCAGGCTTAAAGCGCATAATACATTCACTTTAGGAGAGCCGCGGACATGCTGCACATAGGTATTGGGTTTTTCCAACCCCAGATTCTAATGTTATGTTTGTTCACTTACCTGAAAGATGGAAGGTGCACTCGTCACTAAACACTATGGATTCTAAAAACCCAGCAGTTTCCATAAGAGTCTGCATATTCTCGCAGAAAGTACAATGCACCGTTTATCTTCTTCCTTTAAGAACTGCAGCATCTGCAATCGGTATGGATGAATTTCAAATGTTTACGCTGAACTTTCCATACGGTGGATTTAGGGATCTGCAGCTCCCTACTAGCTGCAATGGTTGATTTTAGAGGACTATTCACGAATCCGGTCTACAGTTGCCTCACTTACAGCCGGGCGTCCAAACGATTTCCTCCTACAGATGCACCCTCTTGTTGTAAAATCAGAGTACCACTTACGAATTGAAGGACCACTGGGAGGATCTTCACCAAATCTTGTTTGAAAATGTCATCGAACAACAATTACAGATTGATGAACATGATAATCGAGAACACAGAATGCTCGCCTATCCTCTAAACCGGCCATTTTCTCACTTTCAACAATACGCAATGTTGTATGTAATTATACATCATTGTTGCCAACTGTGATACTATAACCAAAACTTTTTGAGTTTCTCTTTACAGTAGTACTAGTTTCATGTTTGTAAGTTTATTTAAACGCAAGATACACGTGTTCGAAACCCGAGAGAGCATTTGTGTGAACCCTGTATTTTAAATTAACATTTTCCAGAATTGGATAGTTTTCTTTCTAAAATAAAATGTAGGGAGTTTCATCATCAGTAATTTCACAACCGATGTTCTGTTGTCCAGGAGAACAGTAAGAAGCAGTTCCCTGGACGACAGAACATCGGTCATTGAAATTACTAATTAAGGTAGAATTTTTTATCACTCACCTCATATTGTTTCTTCTTATTTTACTATAAAACTAGTTTCGGAACATAGTTTCTGAAATTACTGTTGATGAAACCACCTACCCTGATCTAAGTTTTACAATCATCCTTGTATAATTCACCTCCTTCAAATCATGGTTAATGTTATTCTCCCACCTCATTCTTGGCTTACCTACTTGCTGGTTTCCTTCTGGTTTTTCTACAATAAGTTTATTTGCAGTCTACAAGACTTAACTGTTCTTAAATATATGTAGGTAGGAAATAACACTATTTGTGTTGTGTTGCATCGAGAATGTCATAAAGCCAGTGACGATACCTAGGTCTGCATAAAAATCAAGTATGAGGTGAGTGAAAAATAACTCAAATTTAATTTAACTGTTCTTATTATATTTGGTTCCCATTAAAGATTCTGTAGCTTACAGTTACGTGTCGTCACCATTCATCTGTCTGTTTATCTCTCTTTGGTTCAAAAATTTTCTAAGAACTTTATTCTCATATACTACAGATATAATGAAAACTAGATATAATAAGAACAGTTAAGTCTCATAGACTGCGATGAGCAGGATATGTTGCACAAATGGGGATTGAAAGAGAGGCATGGAACTCTTTTAGGAAAACCAGAGGGACAGTGCTCAGTTAGTAGACCAAGGATGAGGTGGGAGAATAACATTAACTGTGATTTAAGGGAAAGGAATGACCAAACAATTTCTTATGAAGTAAGATTGGCATTAATGTTATTATTTTTCACTTTCTTGAAAAACTTTAGCTCAGGATAGGGATGTATGGAGAGTTTATGCCTGTGTGGCCATGAATCTATGGGTTCGATAGTGACAGTGAGTTGGTTTATATGCTGAATGTATATTTTATAGAGTTTGAATTGCTATGCAGTGAATCTCTGTGTCACAGTGCGTATCATTAGAACATATGGCCACAGATGTCAATGTTTTGAGTGTTGTGTGGAATAAACAGAAAAAAAAATTGGGCATGGTTCAAAAGTGTGTATCCTTAATGGCACAAAAAATTACACAAATCTTAGTGTAAGTTCATTAGAAGTAGGTCACTTTTTCATAAGTAATGCCACGAGTGATTTCCAATTTATCTAGAGAATTTGGAAATCAAGAGTGGCATTTGTTAGGACTATTTAACGAATAAAATTAAGCTGTTTACTCACAAATCATTATTTAACTATAGTTATTTTAAAATATTTATATATTTAATGTAAATGGCGATGTTTGAAAACAAATGAGAAACGATAGGTACACTTCATCTGCTTCTTTGTTTATCACTGCAACCAGATCATACTATTTATTGCCAAAGGAACGCAATATTGTAAGAATGCTCTCTAGTGGAGAAAAAATGAAACCACATCAAACTGTATATTAATTCATTTCTGATGTCGTATGATGTAAATATGACAATTATATTTTTCTGGATTGTTCCCTGGGAAAAAATACATTTAATAAAATGCAAACAGGGGTTTCTTATCTTGGTGGTATAATCAATTGCTACAAATGTTTTTATATTAACTCCCGCATGTGGCATGTGTTGACATTCATGCACTATATATACAATCTGGTAGCCGTATTTCTCGCGGGCTCAGACACTGCAAAATAATGGTCAGACCTGTTCAGAATATTAAAAAGGAGGAGCTTTCTTTAATATGGTAATTATAACACTGATAAATATTTCGTGAAACACGACTGTAATTGGTTGTAAAACAGAAATCATTGAAACGTGATTGGTCATTGACTCCCATTTGGGGCATGAGTTAAATACCCTTACCTGCTTGCTGAATTTATAAGAGTATTCCTACCATTACAAAAAGCTAAGTGTTTTGGTTCAAATCTCACTTATACATAACACATCTAAAACAGTATAGTGTATAGCTTATCAGAAAGCAATATTTTTTATAAAATTTCAATTGACTTAGAATGAAACCCTCTAATTTAAAGTTTCCTGGCATTTGTCTTTTAAGGTAAGGAAACTTATTCCAACCAAGGATTGAACCTGACCCCTCACTGCATCTGAGGCAATCAAGTTACCATTAGGCACTCTCCCTTTAGTTTTCCTTTAAGAAGTTTCCATGCCTCTCTTTTATTCTCCATTTCTACCACATATTCTGCCCATCACAGTCTATGAGACTTAACTGTTCTTGTTATATCTGGTCTAAAATAATAGCCTTTTGTGGAAAATCCCCAATACCAAGCAAAATTTGTTTAAATAACAAAATTTTAGAGAGAGTTAATGAGTTTACTTATTTAGGATATAAACTCTCTTTTGTTGAAAATTTGGATTTACCAGAGAAAATTGTGAAATTCAACAATTCAATGGGAATCATTAATAGAGTTTTAAAACCTTCATTAGTGCAAAAATCAACTCGTACTCGTCTTTATCAAATAATGGCTCGACCAGTCCTATGTTATGGGAGTGAAGCGTGGACTATAAGGACGAGAGATGAAAGCAGACTAACAGCTTGTGAGATGAGATTTATGCGCCGAACAGCTGGCTACACCAAATGGGATCGAAAGAAAAATGTAGAACTCCTTCAAGAACTTAATGTGTCACCAATACTGGACTACATCTCCAGATATCAGCTAAACTGGAAGGAACATGTCTCAAGAACGGCTAGATCCAGGATCCCCAAGGCAATAATGAACTGCTGTGCAAATGGGAAACGGTCACTTGGTCGACCTATGAAAAGATGGCACAAAAACTGCTTTCTCAGGCCGTAACAGTTCTTCTAGGACTAATACCTGGCAGGATGATGATGATGATGACGATTATATCTGGTTTACCATGAAGGTCATGCAGCCCACTGATACGAATTGTTTAAATGTGTTTACGCCAACATTTTCTTCAGTTGTAAATGCTCTAGGGTAAGGGTGGGTTAGATCGTGCACTTTTAAAAAAATCATTAATAATTTAAATATCAGGTGTGTCATACAGTATTTAAATTAAAAAATATACTTTACATACATTTGATAAACGAGTGTAACCATTTTGCAACAAATTCTACATTTTATTTAAGGAAAAAAGGCTTGGAAAAGTATGGAGCAGTATGCAGTCCAGTACACCATTCCAAACACAAAAACACCAACATTTCTTTCCACTTATACAATTCTCTAACGTCCGAAGGCTATCAACAACACCATCAGATAACTACTATTCAAAGCATTTTAGTGAGATTTTACATTACTTTTAAGTGGTAAAGCTTAATATTGTTTATGTTAAATTAATTTTAACATAATATTTAATTTTAGGAAGTTATATTTTGAGGTTATTTTAATTATATTATTTTTAGTCTGGACATCTTACCTCAATATTAATGTTGATTTGTTCTTGGACATGTTTCAAAACAATTCTGTTTTATCGTCAGCTTTCCCAGACTGGTTTTATTTATTTTTGAAGAGAAAAATTTTCGCCCAGACCGGGACTCGAACCCGGGACCCTTGGCTTTCCGGGCCAAGTGCTCTACCAACTGAGCTATCGAGGCGAGTTTATTTATGTTGCATTATGTTGCACAACCTGGATGTCGATGTCAGCTCCATCCTGTGGTTGGCCAAAGAACCTCCAAACAAGGTCACGCTCCATCGGAATATCAAAATTCATAACTCTGTTCTGTTCTTCTGAATATAAATTCTTTCCCAAATAGTCAGCTCTTTTGTATTTTCTAACTGTTTTAATAATTTAGTGTCTGAATTTATACTATGTTTTTCAGACCAAACATGAGCAGCAACTGCTGATTTTTCTATTTCCCCAAAGAACACATAAGAAATATTAAAGATGGGGAAATAGAAAAATCTGCAGTTGCTGCTCATGTTTGGTCTGAAAAACATAGTATAATTTCAGACACTAAATTATTAAAACAGTTAGAAAATACAAAAGAGCTGACTATTTGGGAAAAATTATATTCAGAACAAAAACAGAGTTATGAATTTGAAATACTGACGGAGTGTGACCTTGTTTGGAGGTTCTTTGGCCAACCACAGGATGGAGCTGATATCGACATCCAGGGGGTGCAACATCCACAGTAATTCTGCCCGAAGGCAGGTCCTTCACTGCAATCATAGCATTTTCATGCTATGCTTGCAGCTTTACTAGGGAATTGTGTAGGTGTGGCAGCTTCCCGTTGCTTTCCACACCGGTGAAGAATGATGATGATGATGATAATGATAAGGATGATGGCCATATGATTTCGGGGACCATTTGGGCCTTAAAGTTTTCCTGACATTTGTCTTACAGGTGAGGAAAAACCCCGATAAAAACCTCACCCAGAAAAACTGCCCCGACCGGGGATTGAACCTGGGCCCACTGCGTGACAAGGCAGCACGCTACTCGAGACCACAAGCGGTGGACAGGGTTCAACATAAATCAAACCAGGCTGGACAAGCTGACGATAAAACAGAATTATTTTTGAAACATGTCCAACATTAATATTGAGGTAAGATGATCAGACTAAAAAAATATAATTAAAATAACCTTAAAATATCACATCCTAAAATTAAATATCTATTTTATATTTTAAATGTTAGGTGTCTTTGAAACAATACAATTTATAAAACCATAATCATTGTCTAGACTTTGTTTTTGCAATTGAGTGAATGAAATATTATGCAAATTTCTTACCTTGTGAGAACTGTTGAATAAATATAAGGTGATAGCTGCCTCCTCCTCAACTGTTTCATGTCGTAATCATTTTCAATATTATGCATGTAGTACCTGGGGGAAAAAAATCAAAATTATAGTTTTGAAGTTATTGTATTACCCTCAGGGGTCCCCATCTAGGGGATATGTGGATGGCTACCACAAGGTGCCCAAGCTGAGCAAAACATTGCTTCCACTTACTTGGGTTTTGCTCCTTACTTTTATCTTTAACCAATCTGGTATTTCTTCCACTTACTTATACCAGACTCTTTTAACTTTACTATCTAACTTTTCTTGGTTAACTCTTGTTTTTTCGACCCCAACGCTATTAGGGCATCCGAAGGCTAGGGAGTCTTTCCTTTCTTGCATTTGTTCTTTCCTTTAATTTTCTTTTCTTCTCCAGAGAAGCCTGACCAGAGGCTGTAAGATGGCAGCCCTATCACTGGTCTTGCCTTCCTTTGGCCAGCAACCAATCGAAGGGACTATTATTATGCTTTCAAATCTTATATGAGAATTTCCCGGATGGATCACGCTGGAGGGAAAATTTTCTATAGGATCGTAACAGGCCTTGGCCTAATACTTGGAAGGGAAGAAGAAGAAGTTATTGTATTTTATATTATTTTTGCAGCAGGTGTCATGAATATTGCTGACATATTCTATGTGTGGTGGGCATAGTCTATGGTTGATGTTACTTGATTCAAACATTGATGAAGCTCCAATTTTGTATCTAATTAAAAAATATATAATTAAATGGAAATGGACAGCTAATGACAAATGAGAGAAATTTTGAGGAAGTGGCTGAATTCAAATACCTAGGAATAATAATCACAAATAGGAATGAGATGCACAAAGAAATTAAACATAGGCTCAATTCTGGAAATGCGTGTTATTGTGCTTTACAGAGACTCTTGACGTCCCAACTCCTTTAAAAAAACGTTAAACTGAAAATATATAAACTATTATTCTACCAATTATATTATATGGGTGCGAAACATGGACTCTTACTTTAAGGGAGGAAAGGAGATTACAAGTATTTGAGAATGAAGTTCTTAGGAAAATATTTGGACCGAAGAGAGATGAACAATCAGGTGAATGGAGAAGACTACATAACAGTGAACTACATGGTCTTTATAAGAAGCCAGATATAATAAGAACAGTTAAGTCTGATAGACTGTGATGGGCAGGATATGTAGCACGAATGGGGAGTGAAAGAAGGACATGGAAGCTTCTTGTAGGAAAACACCCAGTTGGTAGATCAAGAATGAGGTGGAAGAATAACATAAACCATGATTTGAGGAAGTAGATTATACAGGGAATGCTTGGAAAACATTAGCTCAGAATAGGGATGTACAGAGAGCTCATGTCCATGTGGGCATGAACCTATGGGTTCGATAGTGTCAGCGAGTTAGTTACTTAATGACTCCTTCTGGCACCAAGATTGAAAATTTTACAATTAAAATTTTCTACCATACCTGGTATCAAACCTGGGTTGCTAGTGAGGAAGCAGTCATACTACCATCTTAGCCAGCATGGCAGACTAATTTAATTTATTTTGAATGTTAACCTTTTCACTGCTGATATATTTCCAGCCTTTAAAACCCTCCTTGCTCAATGCAGGGAAAAAGTTTATTTAGGTTCCTAAGAGATGGCAGTATATGCCTGCTTAGTTTGAAAGCAATGCAATACGTATTATATAACTAGCAGGCGTTTGGAGTTGAGAAAGGATATACACACCCATAGCACGGCAAGCATTTTCTTTGCCAACGGATATACACACCCATAGCACGGCAAGCATTTTCTTTGCCAACGGATATACCCGTTCGTAGCAGTGTAAAGGTTAATATGAAAGTGATTTTTTTTTTTTGCAGACATTGAAACAGAATACAGAACCAGTGCCTGAAGACTCTGGTTGTACTGATGAGCAGCCGAAGAAGAAAGAATCAGCAACACAAACCCCTGGAAGATCTGTGAAGAGTTCAAAAGCTCAGCAAGATTCTACCACACCTACTCAAGCACCAGTAAGTAACAAGTTATTTTAATCAAGTTACAGTTGGAAGTAACACTACGAGGTAATTTTTAATTATCACCAGAAACAGACTGATAACTGGACATTCTTGATCTAATAATATTCCCAAAACATATATTATTTGTCCCAAACTTTTAACCAATTATCTATTTGTTATTGGCTTTTTTTTTTTTTAATCCTTGCTCCCTTTTCCTCTTAGGGTCGATTTCACCAACCGAGGTAATTGTATTACTCCAGTTTTCCCCTGTATTTTGTATAGTATAAACTGGTGTAATACAGTTACCTATGATGTTTTCATTATTAATTTAACATTTCTCAATGAAAGATAAATTATATTTGAAGAGAAAAATTTTCGCCTAGACCGAGACTCGAACCCGGGACCTTTGGCTTGCCGGGCCAAATGCTCTACCAATTGAACTACCGAGGCGAGTTGCGATCTAGATGCATCAAATTTTTCTTTTATATACATTGTAATTCCCTCTCATCAAATGCTTTTGAAACCATTGTTTCTATCTTTGCAAATGGCGGCTTCTGAGTTAAGAAGACATTTATTGGGAATTTAACATTACTTTATAAAGCTAGTAAGACTTCTAATGATGTTTTTATTATTAATTTAACATTTCTCACTGAAAGATAAATTATATTTGAAGAGAAAAATTTTCGCTAGACCGATACTCGAACCCGGGACCTTTGGTTTGCTGGGCCAAATGCTCTACCAACTGAGCTACCGAGGCGAGTTGCGATCTAGCCGCAAATTTTTCTCTTATATACATTGTAATTCCCTCTCACCAAATGCTTTTGAAACCATTGCTTCTATCTTTGGAAATGGCGGCTTCTTAGTTAAGAAGATATTTATTGGGAATTTAACATTACTTTATAAAGCTAGTAAGGCTTCTACGTATATAAAAGAAAATTTGCATCTAGATCGCAACTCGCCTCGGTAGCTCAGTTGGTAGAGCATTTGGCCCGGCAAGCCAAAGGTCCCAGGTTCGAGTCTCGGCCTAGGCGAAAATTTCTCTCTTCAAATGTAATTTATCTTTCAGGAGAAATGTTAAATCAATAATAAAAACATCATTAGAAGTCTTACTAGCTTTATAAAGTAATATTAAATTCCCAATAAATGTTTTCTTAACTAAGAAGCCGCCATTTGCAAAGATAGAAGCAATGGTGTCAAAAGCATTTGGTGAGAGGGAATTACAACATATATAAGAGAAAAATTTGTGTCTAGATCGCAACTCGCCTCGGTAGCTCAGTTGGTAGAGGATTTGGCCCGGCAGAGGTCCTAGGTTCGAGTCTCGGTCTAGGCGAAAATTTTTCTCTTCAAATATGAATAATATGTTGTTACAACTCACCTAAAAAATTATTAATGAGTTGGATATTTTGACTCACGTCATATTTCTTGATTCTTATGCAGACTGATTTCGTCACTTTCGTCTGACATTTTCAATGCATTCCAACTCCTAAAGTTACTTGTTTTCATGACACCAGATTCAAAGGCCATTTGCCTTCGTCTCCAGTCAAACTTCAATTCAAGGAGTTTGGCTGAGTTGGAGTGGACTAAAGATGAAGGTAAATTACCTTTTATATTATTAAAAAAATAAATCTTAAATAACAAATTGATATAAACTTCATAATCTAGGATAATTATTTTATTTATTTATTTATAAACAGGTTTACAATGTAATAAAACATCTTCCTGTGCCCGAAGTTTTTCAAATTTTTATCTTCTTTCTCCACTTTTCTCTATCTTCACATTCCAATTCTTCCAGACCTAGCTCCCTCACACCTCTTCTTACATCATCCATCCATTTAAATCTAGGTCGACCTCTCTTCCTTTTCCAGGTGTAATCCATTCCAAAGCTTGTCTAGGTTATCTTTCTCTGGCATCCTATGTATATAACCATATCATTCTAGTTGTCTGTATCTCACAAAATCTAATATTGAATTTCATTTGTTGTCTGATGATTGTATTTCTGATTTTTTCAATTTAGAATGTCTGGTTGAGCATCTAAAACAATCAATTTCAGTAGACATAAACTTTAAACTCAAAATTTTTATTCAACTGCCATGTTTCTGAACCATATGTAGCGTGCTTCGAATTATGGATTTATAAATTTGTGATTTGATACTATTCTTATGTTCTTATCTTCTTCTTATAATATTTTATGTAATGTTCCATCCATAGTAATTATGCCCGAGGGCAGGTCTTTCCCTGCAATCATAGCATTTTCATGCTATGCTTACAGCTTTACTAGAGAATTATACCTGTTGCTTTCCACACCGTGAAGGATGGTGATGATAAGGATGATGAGATGATGATGGCGGATGATTTTCGGGGACCGTTGGACTCTAAGCTTCCTGACATTTCTCTTACAGGTGAGGAAAAACTCCGGAAAAAACCTCACCCAGGATCCTGTCCTGATGGGAATCGAACCTGGGCCCGCTGCATGTCAAGGCAATATGTAATATTATCACATCCGGTATCATGGCAGCTGCTGCTGTCTTCCGGAAACCAAACGCCATTCCTCTCTGTCCATCCATTGATCTTCCTCCAGTCCTCTGATATAGCTGCTTGTACCCCTTCTGTCCAAGTTTTCTTCGGTCTTCCTCTCTTCCTCCTTTCCATTGGGATCCATTCCATAACAATTTTTGGCAATCTTTACTCTGGCATTTTTTTGACATGACCATACTACTGCAATCTTTTCTTTTCTATGATGTCTATGATGTCCGACTCCTCTTGTACACCCATAATTTCCCTTATTTCTTTATTTCGTATTCTATCCATTCTAGATTTCCAGCTGATCTTCTTAAAACATCCATTTCTGTACTTAAAATTCTTTTCATTTCCATGGTAGGAATTTGCCAGACTTCAGCACCATATGTTAAAATGCTCTGAATTATGGTTTGATATATTTGTAATTTTCTATTTTTTGTAATATTTTTGCTCTACCAAACAGAGTTTAGAGCATTTATAGCTTGTTTTGTTTGTGCGATTCTATTTTTAATGTCCACTGTGTTATTGCCTGAATGGTCTAATTTTGTTCCTAAATGCATTCAATACTAGGTTTTAGTTTTTCTCCATTGTTGAAATTTATATTTTCCATTTTTTCTCCTATACACAGGTATTTAGTTTTCTCAATGTTTATATAAAGTCCCCATGTAATGTTATTGTTAAAACTATAATCAGAATAATAAACCTAAAAGTATCTTTGATAGAGAAATATGGATGATATGTAATGTTATCAATATTAAACTGGTATCATGAAAACACAGAAGTTTATGATGTGAGATGCAAAAACATTTTATCCAATTAATTTATAAATTGCAGATACCAATTTATTAGATAATGAGTTACATATACACTACTGACCTCATATTTGTAGCTTTTTTTAAGACTCTGAATTTGCTTTAGGCATCATTGTTAATTCTTTCTTGCTGTCAAATTTTCTAAACTGTTACTTCCTTGAAATACTAAACCAATTTACTGTTTGTACTTTGTTCCAAATTCTATAGTTACTATCTTAACATATATTTGAGGTTTATAGTTTCAAAACCTAGTGAATTTCTTTTTGGAGTTAAAACTAATGTTATAAACATGAAGCAGAGTTTTATGTGCTAAAGAACTAGCCAACTCACTGACACTATTCAACCTGAAGGTTCACTTTTGCTGACATAAGCTCTCTATACATTCCTGTCCTTAGTTAATGTTTTCCAATCATTTCCTGTATAATTCACCACCCTCAAATCATACTTACTTACTCACTGGCACTATCGAGCCCGTAGGTTCATGGCCGCACGGACATAAGCTCTCCATACAACCCTATCCTGAGCTAATGCTTTCCAATCATTCCCTGTATAATCTACTTCCCTCAAATCATAGTTAATGTTATTCTCCCACCTCATTCTTGGTCTACTAACTGGGCGTTTTCCCTCTGGCTTTCCGACAAGAAGCTTCCATGCGCGTCTTTCATTCCCCATATGCGAAACATGTCCTGTCCATCGCAGTCTACGAGACTTAACTGTTCTTATTATATCTGACTTCCTATAAAGATCATGTAGTACATTGTTATGTAGTCTTCTCCAAAAATTTTCCTAAGTACTTTATTCTCAAATACTCGTAATTTCACCCACAAATTGTGGTAATATTATCCTCCCAAGTCATTCTTGCCCTTGCTACTGGGTGCTTTACTTCTGGCTTCCCTACAAGAAGTCTTCTTTCGTTCCCCATTTGTACCATGTGTCCTGCCCTTTGCACTCGCATTTTCCTATTAAAGATCATGTATCTCATTGTTATATAGTTTTCTCCATTCACCTACAGTGTTATCTATATTTCTCCAAACATTTTCCTATACACAATTTATTCTCAAGTACTCATATTTTCATGATGATCTTGATGAAGATTTTCGGGCTGTAGGCTGGTCGTGAGGCTTGTAGTTCCCCGATGTTTCGCCAGAGACTGCGTCTGGCATCCTCAAGGGTTATCTTGAGATTGGCAATTCTTTCCGCTGTCTATCCTACTTATATGTTCACCGCGATGTGTTCGTAAGTTTTATCTGCCTTCTGATTGGTAAGCGTTAGGGACTTCCACTGCTCCAATGAGATTGCTGTTTGCTGGTCTAGTCGATTGTACATTATATCTGCCTTCTGATTGGTCAGCGGTAGCGACTTCTATTGTTCCACTGAGATTGCTGTTTGATAGTCTAGTCGACTGTACTTGTAGAGGGCCTACAGCCCGAAAATGTTCATCAAGATCATCATAGCAACTCCGGTCGTGAAAGTCTACGTGAATACACTCATATTTTCTCTTCTCTGAAAATAAGAGTACAAGTGGATACTGTGCATTATGAATACAAAAGAATAAATTGGATCTGCAAATATTCATTTACACATTAAACAGGTAAGAAACATCCCTGGGTTAAATATTTCATGGGATACGAATATATACAGGAACATCAAATTACACATGGGGAAATTGCTTGAATAGTGCATGCTAACATATAAAGTTAGAGGTTTTGGGTTCAAATCCCGATTCAGGCATTAATTGTTCTTCACAGATAGCATAAAAATCTGGGTGGTGGTTGGATCTTTTGTGCAGGATGTGAAACAATACTTAAGGAACAATAATGTAGCATTAGCTCATGTATTTCAAATTTGAGGATTAGTTCCTTTATGCAGAATGTGCTCTATTTTTCCATACTTTTTCTCTTTTTTTTTTTTCATTCTTCCCAGTGGTATACCCTGACCTGTAAATTTCTCTTCATTTGGTCAAACCACTTTCCTGTGGTCTTCCTCTTCAATTTTTGCTTTTGACCTTTATTGGCAGTTTTTTCCCCTTTTCCATTGTTTTGAGTTTCAAAACCTTTTATTTTACTTTTCTCTAGATCAATTCACTCATCCCTGGAAAAAAAAGTTAAGTCCAAAACTGGCATAAACAAAGTAGGTCAATATATCTGTTTTTTTTCCAGTTAACTCCCTCCCTTGTAGACTTATCCAAAACAAAAATGTTTTATTATAGCTAATAGATGTCCACCGTTGTGGTCTCGAGGTAGCGTGCTGCCTTGTCATGCAGCGGGCCCGGGTTCGATCCCCGGTCAAGTCCAAAACTGGCATAAACAAAGTAGGTCAATATATCTGTTTTTCCAGTTAACTCCCTCCCTTGTAGACTTATCCAAAACAAAAATGTTTTATTATAGCTAATAGATGTCCACCGTTGTGGTCTCGAGGTAGCGTGCTGCCTTGTCATGCAGCGGGCCCGGGTTCGATCCCCGGTCAGGATAGTTTTCCTGGGTCAGGTTTTTATCGGGGTTTTTCTGGGTGAGGTTTTTATTGGGGTTTTTCCTCACCTCTAAGACAAATGTCAGGAAAACTGTAAGGCCCAAATGATCCCCGAAATCATATGGCCATCATCATCATCATTGTCATCCTTATCATTATCATCCTCATCATCAACCTTCACCGGTGTGGAAAGCAACGGGAAGCTACCACACCTACAATTCCCTAGTAAAGCTGCAAGTATAGCATGAAAATGCTATTATTGCAGTGAAAGACCTGCCCTCGGGCAGAATTACTATGGAATGGAATAGCCAATAGAATGAAGAATTGATTTACATTGTTATTGCCATATGCAGTGGCATAAAGAACAGTATCCATTAAGAAAATAAAAAATGGAAAATTGGACTTCCCTGGTTTTTTTCCGGAGATGAGTGGATTATTTTTTATATTTAATGTCTCCTAAAAACAGTTTGAATGAAATTTTGTTTTATTTACAGACTGGCACAAGTAATAGCAATAAAACAGATTCATTTCGTCCCTCTCGTTCCCATGCTCTCTCAAATAGCTCCAACAAATCTTCCGTAACGTCTGAAACTCAGACATCTCCTGTTGGATCACCGCGTTCTAATAGAAGACATCATCACCATCATCATCGCCATCATCATAACAGTAATGTTGGAATCCGTGGAGAAGATGATACAAACGGACAACGAGGCAGAAGGGGAAGTCAGGGGAGTGGATCGTGGTACAATAAAACAACACATTCTCAGGTGAATACAAATATGGACTTCACATATCATTGACGAGCAATAAAACTTCGTAACTCCATAATTTAAAAATTTCATGAGAAACAAGAAACCTTATAACTGATTCATATTTAAATCAAAATCTACTAGTGCATTTGATAAGTAATGACAGCACTGTTGTAAATCAGTGATGCTAGTGGTGATCATCGTAATCTTGTTGTATGTTAACCCATCAGTGAGGAGTGACGTGCACTGCCCGCATGATTTCTTTACTGGAACTAGTTCTTATTTTTCGGAAAATGTTCACTAAATAATGATTAAATAATATCATTTTGTAGAGGAAAGATTACCCTTTTATTAATAACGAACTCATTTTCAAATTGTGTAATTTTGTTTTCTAACTTACAAATTTAAATGCCATTCCAAGGAATCCTCCTGCAGCTGAGAACCATCAGGGGATTTAAATCCTCCCATGCTGATGGGTTAAGAATCAAATGAATCGTGAATTCTTCTTACCTCATACCTCTATGTTTTTTTTAACACAGGACTGAAGTATCGGGAAACATATCATTCCCATCTTCAGCTGTTTTCAGACTGTCAGTTTTTCATTATGCCGGTAATTTTCTAAACTACCATCTGGTGTACTTTTGAAGAACTTTGTAATCAAATTTGGGTTCATGGTTCTAATTTAATTTTGGTTCAAATTTGATTATGAAGTTCTTAAAAAATACACCAGATGTCAATTTAGAAAATTACCGGCATAGTAAAAAATTGACAATTGTGAAAACAGTTGAAGATGGGACTGATATGTTTCCCAATGTACTGTGTTAAAAAACATAGATGTATGGGGTAAGAAGAATTCACGATACATTTGATTCTTATTAAGAAAACCTCATAATGTAAAAATTCCCAAATTTATTATATTAATTGCAGTATGTTTGTTGAGCAGTATTTGTTGTATAAATCTGTAATATTGAAAGTCTCGAAATAGCAATATTTTGTGAATTCATTCACTGTTTCTCACGTATAGTAAGTAATAAGCCCTAAAAAGATGCTCAGTATAATTTGTTTAGAAGGTGGAATTGGGAAGTACTCAAACACCCACCAAATTCACCGGACATGAGCCCTTGTGACTATGACTTATTCACAAAGCTCAAAGAACCTCTACAAGGCATTCAATTTCAATCAATAATTGATATCGAAAAAGCTCTAGATTGAGCAGATGAGAGAGATATTCAGAAATGGTGCTGCAGATGAAATGTGCCATATTCCAAGGATTTGGCAACATATAGTTGACTTGACAAGAAACTATAAATGAAGTTCGTAATGTCAAAAGTAATGTAAATATTTTTTTTGTGATGTTATAGCAGTGTTGGCATTAACTTATTGATTGCCTAGTATTATATTTTTAAATTAGTTTCTGAAAAGTGTTACATCAGAGATGTGAGTCTTGGTTATGAGATTAGAGGAGACAAAACCTTGTTATTTCTCTCTGCTGGAGATTAAGTTTAAGGCCTATGGTTAATAGCTGAGAAAATCCATGGTTTTTGTAATCATGTTTGTAATCTCTTAAGAGATGGCAGCAAAATCATCTTGGAATTACAAGACATTAACAACATGCAGGCGATGTTTTGGTTATCGAATAATGCAAAAATCCACATTTTGTTGTTGAATGGAGTTACAAAGTTTTGATCGCCAGCTGACGATATGCATTTAGTATAGTTTTTAATATCTTCCTATTAAATGGCATAAGTCATAGCAACATATGTGTCACATTATGTGATTACATAATTTTGAAATTGAAAAATAAATGCCTCTAGAAAGATTCTATACAATATATATTATATTAATACTTAAATTAATGTTTTTACTACCTCACCTCATCTCTTTTTTCTTCTATACTGCAGTTTCGGAGCTTATCTCCATTGTCAGTAGCCTCTGGTCGACCGGTGTTATGTCGTTTCTTGGCGGTTTCCTTCTTACTTCTATCGGTGGACCGATGAACCTCTGGATCAGGTCAAAATTTGCGGGAGTTTCAAAATTCATGAGTTTGTCTTTTTTGTTTTTTTGGATATGGATTTTTTCCCAGACTGTGAGTTCCTTTAGTTTTCTGTTTGTTTGATTAGGAACTCACAGTCGGGAAAAAATCCATATCCAAAAAAACAAAAGAGACAAACTCATGAATTTTGAAACTCCCGCAAATTTTGACCTGATCCAGAGGTTCATCGGTCCACCGATAGAAGTAAGAAGGAAACCGCCAAGAAACGACATAACACCGGTCGACCAGAGGCTACTGACGATGGAGATAAGCTCAGAAACTACAGTATAGAAGAAAAAGGATATGAGGTGAGGTAATAAAAACATTAATTTAATTATTAAATTAAACCTCATAGTGTTCTTTCCCTGTGAAAGTTAAATATATAATTATATTTTCAACGAATACAATATTTTCAAAGAATGCATATGAGGAATTGCTTTAGATATTAAGGTATTTAAAAAAGTGTATTGATTAGCTTTTGTGTAACATATCAGGTTCTCATAAGTAATGTCAATTTTTAATGTAATTATATTTAAATTAATGTTGGGAAGTAAACATTATGAGGTTATATCATTAATAGTGAGTGGAGAACATATTTTTAACAACTCACCTCATACAATTTCAAATTTCTTTGATACCGACAGTTTCAGACAACATCTTGTCCCTCTTCAGTCCTGACGTCCACTGATGAAATTCTCTGGTTGTTGATTTCTCTATGGACATCACCTCATGTGCTTTGATATTCCGGTGGATAAAATTTTAATTTTAAAATTTATAATCCCAGCCAAAGATGGTAGCACAAGAGGAGAGAAATCAATAACCAGAGAATTTCATCAGTGGAAGTCATGACTGAAGAGGGACAAGGTGTTGTCTGAAACTGTCAGTATCAAAGAAATTTGAAATTGTATGAGGTGGTGAGTCGTTAAAAATATGTTCTCCACTCACTATTTTAATATAACGTTATTTCAGCATTGGTGTATAGTGCTAATTTTCTAAGGCCAAGGTAGACTGTGAGGAGTATATATATTTATTTATACAGTCTGTCCTCTCCATGCTTTAGGTTCTGTATTTACTTAACAGATGATATGTTAATATAGTTTATTTCAATTTATGTACAGTCTTCACTGATTAAATTACCAGTAGTACAGAAGTTTGCTTCTCTTCTCTCTCCCTCTCTCTCTCTCTCTCTCCTCTCTCTCTCTCTCTCTCTCTCTCTCTCTCTCTCTATATATATATATAATATATATATATATATATATATATGAAGGGTACAGGGAAAGAACTAGGTAAGTCACTTCTTTGTCGAGATAGAGTTAGAGGCGTCATTAGATTCTTCATGAAAAGTACTATAATTTAGAAGTGTGAAACAGTAATATATACAATTTTTTTATTTAAGTAAAATTTTATCACCTTATCTCATATTATTCTTCTTCATAATTTCAGATCCTTCTTTAGTTCCATCATCAGTAATTTCACGACTGTTGTTGTGTCATCCTGGAGAGTTGCCTCTTGTTCCCTCTGTTGGTATACTTAAGAACCTCGAATTCAAATCATATTCTCCAGGAATTTCAAAGTTCATTAATTTCTCCTTTCCATTTTTTTAAATGTAAATTTTTTCCCAAACCATGAGTTCTTTGGGTTTTTCTATTTGTTTTACTAATCTAGCCTTTCTTTTGATTCTGACTATGTATAGACTGCTACTGCAGAGCAGTCCATTCATAGTCAGAAAAACATCAAGTCAAAAGAAAGGCTAAATTAGTAAAACAAATAAAAAAATCCAAAGAACTCACTGTTTGCGAAAAAACTCTACATTCAATAAAACAGAAAGGAGGAATTAATGAATGATTTTTTTTAGGAAGTTTTATTTGGAGGTTCTTTTAATCAAGTTTTTTTTAATCTGGAATCCAATTTAATGTTTATTGTTTCTCGGACATGTAGAAGATATATCAAAACATGTTCGAGAACAAATCAACATTAAATTGAGGTAAGATGATTCCAGATTTAAAAAAAAAAATTGATGAAATTAATGAACTTTGAAATTCCCGGGAAAATGATTTGATTTTGAGGTTCTTCAGTCTACCAACAGGACGACATAACAACGGTCGTGAAAATACTGATGATGGAACCTAAGAAGTATTTGAAACTAGTCAAATAAGAAGAATATGAGGTGAGGTGATACAATTTTACTCAAATAATACCTCATCTAAAAAAGTTAAAAAGTAAAAGGTAAAGTTTAGTTATGGGTTTATTTACTTCCAAATTTGGCATACAGGTAAGAAAGTATGGATGTTGTAAACTAAAAGTATGGTGAAATTAAATGTTTCCTTTGATTTTCAAATTTTGGAGTAGATACATTGACGACGTAATTGCTATTATGAATCACAAGCAAATAGAGGATGCTTTAAAGCTGTTGAATATTCAGAGTAGAACTATAAAATTTACCATGGAAACTGAAAATGAAAGACAATCCCATTTTTAGATCTCACTTTAAGAAGAAACGAAGAAAACCAGATAGAATTTGGAATTTATAGAAGAATACACATATTGACAACTATATTAAATTAAGGTAGAATATATTTATCACTCACCTCATATTGTTCTTCTTATTTGATTATAAACTAGTTTCGGAACATAGTTTCTGTTCCATCCTCAGTATCATCACGACCGTTGTTCTATATTAAAGCTTCAGGATTCAACCATTTTGCTCACAAAGAGGCAGTATTCAATAGTTTGACACACAGATTGGTAAATACACCTATGAGCAAAGAAAACTATGAAAAAGAAAAAGAACACATAATTAATGTTGCTGTAGATTACGGTTATGAAGAAAATATGGTTCACAAGAAAATAAATACATTTAAAAGACAAAAATTAATTAATGAAAGCACACTTATAAAAGAAACAGAAAAAATAAAATTCAAGAAATTCATCCATTGAAATACGATAAATTTCAAAAAAATTTCAAAAAGTTTAATGTAAGATTAGCACCAAAGAATGAATACAGCCTTAATAGGATAATTAAAACCAATAAAAATGAGAGAATTGAAAATGAAAACAAATCAGGAATTTATCAGATCAAATGCAGGGATTGTGACAAAATTTATATTGGAAAAACAAAAAGAAATTTGAAAACAAGGGTGAAAGAACATCTTAGAAACATCAAAAATAGAGAAGTGGAAAAGTCAGCAGTAGCTGCTCATGCTTGGTCCAAACATTTAATTGAATCAAAAGCCAGTCTCATTAAACAAATACAAAACAAAAGGAACTCACGGTTTGGGAAAAGATCCACATTCAAAAAGGAAAACTTATGAACTTCAAAATTCCCACAAATTTTGACCTGATCCAGAGGTTCATCAGTCCACCAACAGAGGGAAGAAGAAGAGTTTCTTCCGATCGACATAACATCAGTCGTCTAGAATGTACTGAAGATGAGACTGTTATGGTCTCGAAATTGCGATTTACTAAGAAGATTTATATGAGGAGAGGTAAGAAACCTTTAATTTCACCATAAATTAAACCTCATAGTGATTAATTTCTATAAAAGTTAAACTAAAAGTATGTTTTTCTAGGTTTCAAGGAAAAAATGATTTACCTTACTTTTTCCCTGTCCCTTCACATATAGTCTGCACTCTCCATTCTTCAGGTTATACATTCATTTAACAGATGGTATTAATATAGTTTATTTTAATTTATGTACAAACTTCACTAATTAATTTACCAGTAGCACAGAAGTTTGGTTCTAGAAAGACATTTTTTTGTTTTAGGACTCTGGGAGGTCTAGTGATTCCAGCTCAGTATCTCATAGTCGCACAGTCTAGAGTCTGGTTATAGACTTTTAGAATCTCCTCCCACCATCATTCTTCAAACAGTCACCATCATCATCACCACCATAGTCATCGACATACAGCTAGCAATCCAGCTGGTATGTAGACAATGATACAGGATGACAATGGTACGAGTACTTTCAGTGTTGGAATAACAACAGAATTATATAAAAATGTAGAGAGTTTCAAAGTTTTTCTTTTGTATCTGAATTATTTTTAGGGCTGTCACCTCCACCTAATGCCTCGACCCTTGACCATCGACTTCGTGATCGAGAACACCAGCACCTTCGTTGGAACAGAGACATAGGGATGGAACTAGCGGCCTGACTCTTTCTACCAGCACACCATTGTTTAAGAAGAAACCACTTGGAGAATCCAATTCCCAAGTAAGAAAATTATTTAAAATTCATCGGAGAACATTTTGTTTAAACAACTCACCTCATAGGATTCATGCTTCCATGATACCGCGGTTTCAAACATAGTCGTGTTCATCCTCAACCATAACTTCATGGAAGCATGAATCTTATGAGGTGAGTTTTTTTTAAAAAATGTTCTCCAATGAATTTTAATTATTATACCTCATAATGTTTACTTCCCAACATCAATTTAATATAAGAAAATTATTTATTTAAATTCATCAGAGAAGATTTTTTGAAAAACTCACCTCATTAATTTTGTGCTTTTCACGATACCATAGTTTCAGATGACATCTCGCAATCTTCAGTCACAATTCCAAATGATGAAATTCTTTGAAATTAAAGATTAAATTTAATGTTTTTTTGTATTATGTTTGTATTTTGTATTATGTTCAAACACAAAAAAAGACTTAATGAATATACTACTATACAAAATTGCAAAGAAAAGAAATAATACAAGAAAATTATTTACCATCCTGAAATGCATAGAAAATTTCAAAAAATTTTTGACAAACACACATGTATTTGAACAGCCATAGATGGCAACACAGAAGTTGTTGATAATAGAAAAGTTGACAGCCAAAGAATTTGATCAGTCAGAGTTGTGACCCTATAGTTTTTTAGAAAGAATTATGACCTTTTCATATTGGGGTGGTTGAATTACAATCAAATCTTTTCATAAATGACTAGTAAAATTTTTCATTAGGTTTCTATGAGTAGATTTTAAAATCATTAGGAAGTTACATTATGAGGTTTAATTTAATATTTGAGTTTGTATTTTTTAACATTCTTACCTCATATGTTTATTCTGTTGGACGATCGTTTCAAAGCTATTGCTCCATCTTCACTTAGTTACACTTTTTTTCATATAGATGTCATCTGAGTGGTCCGTGGTCACCATTCCGCCTCATACTGACATCTAGGAAATCAAGGTAGTACTAGGACGAGAAAATTCAGTAAATTTTTGCTTAGAGGCCTTTTCATTCAGGCTTAAGGATCTTTTACGAGCCTGAAAATCTTCAGACTCAGGACCTAAGACTTAAAGTCCCTCCTGGAGGACTTGCTCCTTGGATTTTTCCATCCTAAAATCCATCGACCCCAGTCAGGTTTGAACCTGCGACCCTCGGGACCAGAGGCAAGGAGCATAACCACTAGTCCACTGCAGCCGACATGTTAAAAAATACAAACTCAAATATTCTGTGAGTAGATTCTGAGAAAACACGCTCTTTACAAATTGTATTTTAAAATAAGTGATATACGGAATTGTGAAACCTTTAATGGGCTTACAGAATTAATTCTTATGTTTTTATTATCAAACACTAGCAAGATACACCTGTTTCTTAATTTATTTACCTTTTCAAGCCATTCTTCTTCAAATTATGTTATGAGAAAATATACTTTCTTCTAGGATACAAACTTAAAAAATGAGTGAATTGATTAACAAATATGAATTTGTGTCTTATCAATAAAGATAGAGATTAGTTAGATTAGATAATATTACATAATACATATTTTAATCCAAAATATTGGTTGATAATATAGAAAGATTAATGTTTAATTTAATAATGAGTGACAAGTGACATCTGATAAGAAAGTCCATCATGCAGGAACTGCATAAACAAGCGAATTTCTCAGAAAGTTAAATTTGTGGTCACATTTGCTGGTTTATGGAATATGTATTTCTTTTGTTAAATTGGAGAAACTTCACAAATAATTTGCTGTTAATAAAGTTTCTTCCTTCACAATTTATTTGCTCATCCTCTTCTTTAAACTCGCTGACTGTTTCGCTTGGAACATCTTCTTGTCTTTGTTTGAGTTCATTAGTCTACTGTCTTTAATAGTGAGTGGAGAACATATTTTTAACGACTCACCTCATATAATTTCAAATTCTTTGATACCGGCGGTTTCAGACAATATCTTGTCCCTCTTCAGTCATGGCTTCCACTGATGAAATTCTATGGTTGTTGATTTCTCTAAGGACATGACCTCTTGTGCTGCCATCTTTGGTTGGGATAATAAACTTTGTAATTAAATTTTTATCCACTGGAATATCGAACTTCATAGATCAATATTTATTCTTCTGAATGAATATATTTTCCCAAATTGTCAATTCCAACGGTTTATCCAATTGTTTCAAAAGTTTTGCTCAGGTAACTCAGCTGGTAGAGTATTGGCCTAGAAAGCCAAAGGTCCTGGGTTCAAGTCCCAGTTTGAATGTATCATTTTTCTCTTCAAAAATGATTTTTAAACATTTTTTAAAGTTTTCTTTTACTGATACATGTTTATTTTTGTTTACAGGTTCATTTGACGCAGCAACAGAGAAATAGTCTGGATAAATATGGGTTACTGTCTGTGCCATTACAAGTTAGTCAACGACATGAACAAACTAGCAATGCAGGTGGTGCTAATAGTGGAGCATTGCTTCCCAAACAACGAAGTTTTGATGTTGCAGAAAATAAGGAAGTAGGATCGTATATGTTTGGTGGTCATGAGAATCGATCCTCTCGACAAAAAAACCAAAGCCAACAACCGTTACCAACTCCTCTCGCACGTAGTTATAGTTTTATGCAGAGACGTGAGAAGTATCATCAGTATCAGGACGAAGATGATTCAATGCACGAAAAATATTTTCTTGGAGCAGCTAGTAGTGGTGGTGTAGGTAGTGGCAGCACTGGATCTGGAGGAGGTAAAGATATTTTTGTTGTTCTTATTATTAATTTCATACATCTCAATGATGGATAAATCATATTTGAAGAGAAAAATTATATGCTCAGACCTGGACTTGAACCCGGGACCCTTGGTTTTCTAGTCAAAGTGCTCTACCATTTGAGCTACCTGAGCAAGTACCGATCTAAATGCAAATTTTTCTCTATATACGTTGTAATTCCCGCCCACCAAATGCTTTGAAGCCTTTGCTTCTATCTTTGCAAATGGCGGCTCCTATATTAAGAAGACATATTTGGGAATTATATATTACATTATAAATGCCAGTATGGCTTTTTTCGATGTTCTTATTATTAATTTCATACATCTCAATGATGGATAAATCATATTTGAAGAGAAAAATTATACGCTCAGACCGGGACTTGAACCCAGGATATTTTTACTTAATTTTAGTCCATATTTTGAGAATGTCCACCGCTGTGATCTCGAGGTAGCATGCTGCCTTGTCATGCAGCAGGCCCAGATTCGATTCCCGGTCTGGACAGGCTCCTGGGTGAGGTTTTTTCTGGGTTTTTCCTCACCTTTAAGACAAATGTCAGGAAGTTTAGGGTCCAACAGTTCCCGAAAATCTTCTGGCCAATCATCTTCCTTATCGTTATCATCATTCACCGGTGTGGAAAGCAACAGGAAGCTACCACACCTATAATTCCCTAGTAAAGCTGTAAAGTATAGCATGAAAATGCTATGATTGTAGTGAAAAACCTGTCCTTGGGCAGAACACTATAGAATAGAATTTTTGAGAATCTTTAATCCATATGTATGTACGTATTTAGCCATTTTTTATTACATACAAATCCTTGCCCTGGCCATCTGTAATGACAGCAAACTTTAGCTATTTCTATCTATCTACAATGGTGTACAGACCAATGTTGGGCCTTAGACTCTCCTTTGATAAGAGTTAACTAGACCAAGACCAGATTAATATAGTTTAATTAATTTCAATTTTATTTAATTAAATAAAAATAATATTTAAAAGTTTTAGGCGATTTTCATATTTATTAAAATATAAATTAGTTACAGCTGTTTTGGTACTTTGTTCCTTCTTCAGACATGATAACAATAATAAATATGAAAATCACATAAAGCTTGAAAATCTTAAGAACTATTCATGGGAAAACATTATTTGACACAACACAGAAATTAGGGACAAATGCCATATTCAAGACATAACCAAATTTATTATAGATAGATATTGGAAGGGTCATATAGAAAGAATGGAAGAAAACCGGCTTGCAAAAAGAGCTAAAGAAGATAGACTAATGGACGGGAGAAGAACAAGAGGAAGACCTGCCAAGAGATGGATAGACAGTGAATGCACATCCAGTACGTCTTCCTCTGAGGAGTGATTTTGGAAATAAACAGGATGAAAATCCTACAAATTAAATTTACGAAGGTGAAGAAGACATAAAGCTTAATAATAAAAGATTGGGAATTATTAATCAAGTTATGAAACCATCCCTTGTACAAAAAAACACCAGATTACGTTTATATAACACTTTGGCTAGACCAGTGTTGACCTATGGTAGTAAAGCATCGACAATAAAAAGGCAACATGAAAGCAGAATAACGGCTTGTGAAATGAAATTCATGCGCAGAACAGCGGGTTACACCAGATTGGATCGGAAAAGGAACACTGATATCTTAAAAGAATTGAAGACTACGCCAATTTTGGAATATATTAAACAGTACCAACTAAATTAGAAACACCATCTTGAAAGAATGAGTTCAACTCGGATCCCCAAAGCTGTTTATAATTATATACCAAGAGGACGAAGATCACTGGGCCATCCTATGAAACGCTGGAGGGAAAATTTTTTATAGGATCATAACAGACCTTGGCCTAATACTTGGAAGGAAGAAGAAGAAGAAGAACTTTAAGTTTTATTTTTATTTAATTAAATAAATTATGGATTTTCATCAAGCAAACGTCAATTCAATTGATTACTTAATTTCAGTTTTAATTAATTCAAATTAATTTTGTATAAAAGAAAAATTTGCATTTAGATTGGAGGCCTGGGATAGCTCAGTGGCAGAGCATTAGCATATAAAGCTAAAGATCCTGGGTTCATACCCCAATCTAGGCATATATTTTCCTCTTCAAATTTAATTCAGTTATGCTTGAACTTTTATAGGAAAAAATCACTGAGAGGTTTAATTTAAGATTTAAATTAAAATGTTTGATACCTCACCTCATATCCAGTCTTCTAATTATACTGGTTTCAAAGCTTAGGCAGATTCATCTTAAGTAATTTCTTGTCGATCAGGAGAACTGATCAATTCTCCAACAGAGGGAGGAAGTAGCAGTTCTTCTGATCGACATAACATCACTCGACAAGAAATTACTGAAGATGAAGCTGCCTAAGCTTTGAAACTGGTATAATTAGAAGACTGGATATGAGGTGAGGTATAAAACATTTAAATTTAATCTTAGTTATGCTTTTTTTAAACTTTTACTGGAATTAATCACTATGAGATTTAATTTATGGTAAAATTAAATGTTTCCTACCTCTCCTCATATAAATCATCTAAGTAGATCGCAATTTCGAGACCATAACGGTCTCATCTTCTGTACTTTTTTGGCGATTGATGTTATGTCGATCGGAAGAAATTCTTCTTCTTCCCTCTTTTGTTATGCTTATTTCTCTAAAAATGTCATGAATGGTGTGCAGTCAATATACAGGTCCAATGTGACATCTAGTAGACTACTAAGGTAATACTAGGATGAAGAAAATTGGTAAGTTTTACTTAGAGGCCTCTTTATTCGGGCTTGAGGATCTTCCATGAGCCTGAAAATCTTCAGACTCAGCACCCATGTCTTACAGTCCCTCCCGGAGGACTTGCTCCTTGAATTTTTCCATCCTAAAAAAATCTATCGACCCTGGTCAGGTTTGAACCCATGACCCTCAGGACCAGAGGCAAGAAACATAACTACTATTAATAGTGAGTGGAGAACATATTTTTAACAACTCATCTCATATAATTTCAAATTTCCACTGAATGGAGTGGAAGTCATGACTGAAGAGGAAAAGATATTGTCTGAAACCGCCGAGTGGAAGTCATGACTGAAGAGGGACAAGATATTGTCTAAAACTGCCAGTATCAAAGAAATTTGAAATTATATGAAGTGAGTCGTTAAAAATATGTTCTCCACTCACTATTAATGATATAACCTCATAATTATATTTGAAGAGAAATTTTCGCCTAGACCGAGACTCGAACCCGGGACCCTTGGCTTTCTGGGCCAAGTGCTCTACCAACTGAGCTACCGAGGCGAGTTATGATCTAGATGCAAATTTTTCTCTTATATACATTGTAATTCCCTCATGCCAAATGCTTGAAACTGTAGCTTCTATCTTTGCAAATGGCGGCTTCTTATGTTAAGAAGACATTTATTGGGAATTTAACACTACTTTATAAAGCCAGTAGGGCTTCTATTGACGATTTTATTATTGATTTAAAGCCGCCATTTGCAAAGATAGAAGTTACGGTTTCAAGCATTTGGCATGAGGGAGTTACAATGTATATAAGAGAAAAATTTGCGTCTAGATCATAACTCGTCTTGGTAGCTCAGTTGGTAGAGCACTTGGCCCGGAAAGCCAAGGGTCCCGGGTTCGAGTCTTGGTCTAGGCAAAAATTTTTCTCTTCAAATATAATTTATCCTTCAGTGAGAAGTGTTAAATCAATAATAAATCGTCAATAACCTCATAATGTTTATTTCCCAATCACCATCATCATCATCCAGGGATTAAGCCTGTTGGCTCGTTCCTGTTTCATGAAAGCTAGAATTGTTAAAATTGTTCAGACCATCTTTTGTGTGGGTGACTAGCATTTCTCCTTCCGTGCAGTTTATAATTTAGCAATAATTTTGGAAATCTTCCTTCTGGCATTCTATCAATATGTTCTTTCCAGACGTTCCTATATTTAATTATTCGGTCTGTAAGTTTGAAAATATTTAGTTCCTTTCTTATATCTTCATTTCTTTTGTTATCCAGCTGAGTATATCCTGCTATATTTCTTAAAAATTGCATCTCAGCTGCTTCCAATCTTTGTTCTTGTCTTTTAGTGATTGTCCAACATTCTGATCCATACATCAATACTGGAACAGCCATTACTTTATTTAATTTAATTTTTGTTTCTTTTCTTGTGTTTGTAAGGGTTCTTTTAATAGTGCCACACATTAGATTAAATTTATTCCCAATATTAATTTAATTTTAACATAACTACTAGTTTCACCGTGGCCGACTCATTGGATATTTGAGTTTATCTTATTTTGTAATTGTTTTTTGTAGGCGGTGGAATGAGATCAGTAGAGTCTACTCCTCAGGCGCGTCGGAAATATCATAGTGGTGGAAGTTCAAGGCAGCTGGGTACAACTGGTAGCAATGTGAGTGCAGCTCCAAGTTATGCCAGAAATTCAGTAGGCAAATCTTCAAAAGACATAACAAGAGATCAAGCTATGAAAGATGAGCCTGTCAATGTAACACCACTTATACATCGGAAAACTAGGTCAGAATCAAGGTAGGTGCATAGTATATAATTATTGTCATCATGCTCTTCTGCCAAGTTGTGGTCTTTATCGGAAAGTGTTTAGTTGCTAATGCTCAGGCATTTTGGAGTTTTTCCATTTGTCTTCTTATTTCCCAGTAATGAGACATGCTGATGATGGGACAAGTCCCGAAAGCACTACAGTTAAATAATTAATTAAGTTGAGTGAGGAGACAGACCTTTCAGGTGAATATTCCATAATTTTATATTTTAATTTTGAATAATACCTCAACGAACACATCATGAATCTTATAAAAGTTGAAATTTGGGAATTTTTAACATTATGAGGTTTAATTTATAAGAATTAAATGAATCATGATTTCTTCTTTATCTCACTTCTATGTTTTTTTAACACAGCACTGCAGTATCAGCGACCATCGTCACCATCCTCAGCTGTTTTCATGACTGTAATTTATTTTTGCTGGTAATTATCCAAACTTCCATCTGGTGTTCTTTTGAAAGAATTATTTTCTAAACTGCCATCTGTTGTATTTTTGAAGACAGATGGCAGTTTAGAAGAAAATTATTCTTTCAAAAGAACACCAGATGGCAGTTTAGAAAATAATTCCTTCGAAAGAACACCAGATGGCAGTTTGGATAATTACCGGCTAGAGAAAAATTGACAGTCGTGAAAACAGCTGAGGATGACGACAATGGTCGTTGATACTGCAGTGCTGTGTTTAAAAAAAAACATAGAAGTATGAGGAAGAAGAAATCACGATTCATTTAATTCTTATGAATCAGATTTTACATGTATATTTTGTATAAATGTCAACTGCTATGAGTTCGAGGTAGTGTGCTGCCTTGTCACGCACTGGGCCCGGATTCGATCCGTGGTCGGGACAAGTTTCTTGGGTGATGCTTTTTTTCGTGGTTTTTCCTCACCTGTAAGACAAATGTCAGGAAACTTTAAGGCCCAAACAGTCCCCGAACATCATCTGGCAATCTTTGTCATCATTAACATATTCATTAAGTTTGGGATTAAGGCCTCTACTGGCACATCACTACCATCATCACCTATCATATATCATAGGGGCAGCATAATTCTGCCTTTCAGGCACCCCAACCTCAGAAGTGGGTCACAAAACGCCACGCCAGGAGAGAATACCAGAATGTCGAAAATAACAACATGGTGGCATTGGATAAAAAGGAGATATACTATACATTTCTTTATATTTAATTAATGTTGGGAAGTAAACATTATGAGGTATTCAAAGTTAAAATTGGGAAACACATTATGAGGTTCTTAATTAATAAATTAATGAGTCATTTTAACATCTTACCTCATATTTCATGTTTTTTCAAACACGGTAACTATATGTTTTCAAATGATCTTGTCATTCATTTTCAACCGCCATTATGACTACCGGATATTCGTTGGAATCCCCTCTATAACGTTGCCATCTGGTGTTGATTTGACGAACTTCGAGATATCGTTGCCATCTGGTGTTGATTCGATGAACTTCGAGATGAGGTCACGTTCATCCGGAATGGTCGAAATTCATAGATTTAAATTTGTTCTTCTGTATAAATATTTTCTCCCAAACTGTCAAATCCAAAGGTTTTTCCAAATGTTTTAGAAGTTTAGCTTCTTTTTCAATTCTATGACCTTCCAACAAACTATGTGCTGCAATAGCTGTTTGTTGGAAGGTCATAGAATTGAAAAAGAAGCTAAACTTCTAAAACATTTGGAAAAACCTTTGGATTTGACAGTTTGGGAGAAAATATTTATACAGAAGAACAAATTTAAATCTATGAATTTCGACATTCCGGATGAACGTGACCTCATCTCGAAGTTCATCGAATCAACACCAGATGGCAACGATATCTCGAAGTTCGTCAAATCAACACCAGATGGCAACGTTATAGAGGGGATTCCAACGAATATCCGGTAGTCATAATGGCGGTTGAAATGAATGACAAGATCATTTGAAAACTATAGTTACCGTGTTTGAAAAAACATGAAATATGAGGTAAGATGTTAAAATGACTCATTAATTTATTAATTATGAGGTATAATCATTCAAATTCATCGGAGAACATATTGTTTAAACAATATGTTCTCCGATGAATTTTAATAAATACATTTCTTTCTTTGTTTTCTTTTTAAATAAATCCCATTTTTGTTGTATTCTGATCATATTTAGGTAGACATTTTTATATCACTCACCTCATATTGTTCTTCTTTTGACTATAAACTAGTTTCGGAACATAGTTTCTGTATCGTTACAACCATTGTTCTGTCGTCTTGAAGATCCTAAAATAAGTAATTCTGATCCTAATTTAACTAATTTTTTAAAATTTGTCCTTTGCTTTCAGAAAAATGTTAATTTTGTTTCTAATTACATTTTTACAGTTTCAAAATTCATTGGTGCTTTATCTAGTAATATTTAGTTTCTTGACGATTTTATTATTCATTTAACACTTCTCATTGAAGGATAAATTATATTTGAAGAGAAAAATTTTCGCCTAGACCGAGACTCGAACCCGGGACCCTTGGCTTTCCGGGCCAAGTGCTCTACCAACTGAGCTACCGAGGCGAGTTGCGATCTAGATGCAAATTTTTCTCTTATATGTACATTGTAATTCCCTCGTGCCAAATGCTTGAAACCATAGCTTCTATCATTGCAATGTACATATAAGAGGAAAATTGGCGTCTAGATCGCAACTCACCTCGGTAGCTCAGTTGGTAGAGCACTTGGCCGGGAAAGCCAAGGGTCCCGGGTTCGAGTCTCGGTCTAGACGAAAATTTTTCTCTTCAAATATAATTTATCCTTCAATGAGAAGTGTTAAATGAATAATAAAATCGTCAATAGAAGCCCTACTGGCTTTATAAAGTAGTGTTAAATTCCCAATAAATGTCTTCTTAACTAAGAAGCCGCCATTTGCAATGATAGAAGCTACGGTTTCAAGCATTTGGCGCGAGGGAATTACAATGTACATATAAGAGAAAAATTTGCATCTAGATCGCAACTCGCCTCGGTAGCTCAGTTGGTAGAGCACTTGGGCCGGAAAGCCAAGGGTCCCGGGTTCGAGTCTCGGTCTAGGCGAAAATTTTTCTCTTCAAATATAATTTATCCTTCAATGAGAAGTGTTAAATGAATAATAAAATCGTCAATAGAAGCCCTACTGGCTTTATAAAGTAGTGTTAAATTCCCAATAAATGTCTTCTTAACTAAGAAGCCGCCATTTGCAATGATAGAAGCTACGGTTTCAAGCATTTGGCGCGAGGGAATTACAATGTACATATAAGAGAAAAATTTGCGTCTAGATCGCAACTCGCCTCGGTAGCTCAGTTGGTAGAGCACTTGGCCCGGAAAGCCAAGGGTCCCGGGTTCGAGTCCCGGTCTAGGCGAAAATTTTCTCTTCAAATATAATTCTGATCCTAATTTAACTAATTTTTTAAAATTTGTTCTTTGCTTTAAAAAAAATGTAATTTTCTTTCTAATTACATTTTACAGTTTCAAAATTCATTGGTGCTTTATCTAGTAATATTTAGTTTCTTTTTTGCCAGGCTATGAGATTTTTATTTCCTACTATTCCCACATGGGATGGTATCCATTATATATTAATTTTGGTTTTAAAATATATTGTTTGTTAATTCAGTTTAAAAAGAAGTAATTTTCTAGTAGCAGTAATAACTGGAATTCACTTGAATGTGATATCAATGAGGAAACAGAAGACTGAACTGCATAGCTTATAATGTTGTTAAGTTTTCAATCTGAGATATCACACTGTTGCCAAAGATGATTTTGGATTAGCTTGAGTCTCCTTATTTACATGTTTATGTATTTGAGTTGAGATTCGCATCCTCTGAGGCTTTAATATTTAATTCCATCTTTTTTCCATAAACTAAACTTCCTGGATTCATGTTTTTATTATTGATTTAACATTTCTCAATGAAAGATAAATTATATTTGAAGAGAAAAATTTTCGCCTAGACCGAAACTCGAACCCAGGACCCTTGGCTTTCCGGGCCAAGTGCTCTACCAACTGAGCTACCGAGGCGAGTTACGATCTAGACACAAATTTTTCTCTTATATACGTTGTAATTCCCTATCAATGGTTTCAAAAGCATTTGGCGATAGGGAATTACAACGTATATAAGAAAAAAATTTGCATCTAGATCGTAACTCGCCTTGGTAGCTCAGTTGGTAGAGCGCTTGGCCTGGAAAGCCAAGGGTCCCGGGTTCGAGTCTCGGTCTAGGCGAAAATTTTTCTCTTCAAATATAATTTATCTTCCTGGATTCATTCTTAATATATTAATATGTGTAAGTTATGTAGATAGGAAATAACACTATGTTGTTTTTTAATATTGTTTATTTTTTCTTCACTCACCTCATACTTCATAACTTCTCGCAGACCCGGGTTTTCGCCACTTCATTGTAACATTCTCAATGCTGTATCACGTTCACAACTGACGTCCAATGGCCTTCTATCCTGCAGACTGACCTCTGCGCCATCTGATGGCTGACCGACGAACTTCCAAATCAATCCCCTCTCCTTATAACCAGGTATTTCAAAATTCATAGTTGTGTCTTCATTCTTGCATATGTAAATTTTTCCCCAAATGTGAGTTTCTTCGGTTTTTCCAATTTTCCAAATTACTTAAACAGTTGGAAAAACCGAAGGAACTTACAATTTGGGAAAAAATTACATATGCAAGAATGAAAACACAACTATGAATTTTGAAATACCTGGTTATAAGGAGAGGGGATTGATTTGGAAGTACGGAGGTCAGTCTGCAGGATAGAAGGCCGTTGGACGTCAGTTGTGAACGTGATACAGCATTGAGAATGTCACAAATGAAGTGACGAAACCCGGGTCTGCGAGGAGTTATGAAGTATGAGGTGAGTGAAGAAAAAATAAACAATATATGTGTGTTCTAATGCCACCCACTGCTCTTTTCATGCTTCGGGTTCCATACTGGGTAGACAGATGTCATTCATGTTGTCTATTTTCAATTTACGCACCACTTAAGCAGACCACTTACACTACATAGATGATATATTCTTGTATTGTGTACGGAGAGGAGTGTAGGATGAATGTATGTTTATGTAGTTATGTAGTATGTTTATGTGTTTGTGTTGTGAAAGTGTGTCGTGTGATGCATGGTGATGAGGAAAGAGAGAGGTAAAACCCAGTGCCAGGACATAGCCTATTTCTGTCGAAAAGCACCATGGGGGTCAGGCTTAACATCCCCATCCGACAGATGAATTGCTATCAACAGTATTTGTAAAATAATGTTTAAATTCTCAATAAAAGCCTGAATTAGCTCAGTGGTCAGAGCATCAGCACGGAAAGCTGAAGGTTTGGGCTTCGATTCCGGTTCAGGCAAAAAAAATTTCTCTTTACCATTTATTACAATAATTTAGTTGTGTTCATTAATTTACTTATTTCTATCACACAGCCTCCAATTAAAAGACTAATGATTATGCTACCTTTGCACGGTCAATATACCGCGGCCATTTAATTATAATAGCTTTAGATTCTCAATATTAATTTAAGAAAAATATATGCCTACACTGGGGTTTGAATCCAGGACCTTTAGCTTGATATGCTAATGCTTTGCCACTGAGCTATCCAAGGACTCCAATTTGATTGCAAATTTTTCTTTTATACATTTAAATTGGAGGCTTTGGATAGCTCAGTGGCAGAGTTTTAGCATATTAAGCTAAAGGTCCTGGGTTTAAACTCCGCTGTAGGCATATATTTTTCTCTTCAAATATAATTTGTCAAGCACTGTATTCTCAAATATTTGTAATCTTTTCTCTTCTCTTAAAGTAGATTACTATATTTTGCATCCATGTAATGTAACAGGAAAAATTATTATTTTTTTAATTGAATCTCCAACAATATGAACCCTTCATATTTAAAGAGAAAAATTATACGCTCAGACCGGG
>JASPKZ010003476.1:0-34569 GCA_030220185.1 Diploptera punctata
CTGGAAAATGCTATGATTGCAATGAAGGACCTGCCTTCGGGCAGAATTCTATTGATTGATTGCATTGCAGGTACTCTTGTTTGTCCAGGTTCTTTAAAAAAATAGATAACTGGAAAAACATATAAACTGTTATTCTCCCAGTATATGGATGCAAAACATGATCTCTTACTGTAAGAAGGGGACAATGATTACGAGTATTTGCCAGAATAAAGTTCTAAAAAAAATGGACCAAAGAAAGTATGATCAGACAAAAAGAATGGATGAGACTTCATAACAGCGAGTTACATGATTTTTTATAGGAAACCAGATATAATACAAACAGTTAAGTGTCGTAGAATGCGATGGGCAGGGCAATGTGGCACGAATGATGAATGAAATAGGGACAAGGAAGCTTACTTACTTACTCACTGGCACTATCGAACCTGTAGGTTCATGGCCGCCCGGACATAAGCTTTCCATACATCCCTATCCTTAGCTAATGTTTTCCAATCATTTACTGTATAATGTACTTCCCTCAAATCATAGTTAATGTTGTTCTCCCACCTCATTCTTGGTCTACCAACTGGGCGTTTTTCCTCTGGCTTTCCTACAAGAAGCTTCCATCCAAGTCTTTCATTCCCCATACGTGCAACATGTCCTGCCCATCGCAGTCTACGAGACTTAAACTGTTCTTATTATATCTGGCTTCCTATAAAGACCATGAAGTTCATTGTTATATAGTATTCTCCATTCACCTGTCTCTTCATCTCTCTTTGCTCCAAAAATTTTCCTAAGTACTTTATTCTCAAATACCCGCAATCTCCTCTCCTCCCTTAAAGTAAGCTACTTGTAGGAAAACTAGAGGGAAAACACTCAGTTGGTAGACTTATTTAATTAACTCTTAATATGTCATTTATTTAGGCGTAGTAGCGCACGCCGCATATTAGCTAATACGTTATAGGTAATTAAGACATATCATGTTTCTGAGTATCCTATTTAACGACTCTAATAGTTCATGTAATTACAGCGTAGCAATTCAAATATGGACGCGAAATATCTGAGAAATTTTGCCAGAAAGTTCGTATTTCAGGCTTCAGGTTCTGCCATGTGCCAAAAATCTATGACACGCACCGATGGCTTTTAACCATCCAAAGGAACCCATTTTATGCCCTTAAAATATCCATTCACTCAGGCCAGGTTTGAAACTCTTGGAGGACATGAGATCTCCATTAATTCTTATCCTGAGGCCTTACTTTCCAAACATCGCCCTCTATAACTTATTCTCTCTCAAATCATGGTACATCTTATTCTGTCACTTCATTATTCATCTACCTACTACTACTACTACTAATTTTAATATTAAAATCTTATGCAACTGTCATGTTTATCTTTATATATATACACACACTTCTTCTGTACGTGTTTTTTTGTCACTGAACTCCTCCTAAACGACTGGAGCGATTTTGATGATTTTTGTGTATGTGTCTTATTGGGTCCCTCGATTGTTTAGATTCACAATTGGATCATCTAAAACACCATTAGGTGTCGGGAGTACACCTGAAATGAAAATCGAAAAATCAATCTAGCGATCACATTTTTCGATGTTTCGTAAAGAAACTCGGTATATCTTATTAAAATAAACCGAGGTAGGCATTATTAAAAAATGAGCGAAATCCGGCAATTAGAAGTGGAGGTTTACTTGAAACCCGAAATTAAAAACTACCTAAAGGATTGGATCTATTTTGAAGAAACTTTTTGTGTGTTTGAATGGGTTACTGGATGGTTAAGAATCGCAATTTGACTCTCTAAAACCATTAGGTATAGGAGTTCACCTGAAGTGAAAGTATAAAAATCGCTCTAGCAGTCACAATTTTCGATGTTTCACAACGAAACTTAGTATATACTATTAAAATTAACCGAGGTAAGTATTTTCCAAAAATGAGCGAAATCCGACAATTAGAAGTGGAGGTTTGCCTGAAATCCAAAATTAAAAATTGACTAGCAACCGCCATGTTTGTTTCGTCTCAGCGTATACCATATAATTTAATTAACCTTTAATAGTTCGTTTTTTTAGGCGTAGAAAAACTCGCCAAATATTAGCTAGTGTAATATAAAGGGAGAAAAACTCCCATATTTACAGTACGTACCGCCACTGCGTACTAGAACATTGTGGCTGCCATACGAGTTAACAGCTGACCACGAGTACGACATACAGAGTCCTCTAACAACAAGAGCTGTCATCACACATACAAGCGGCTAGTTAACAACTGTAAACACTGTCATCCTATTAATTAATCATTCGTTCGACCTAACTCAAATTGGCATCAGGTTTTTCCTTTCCTTTTTGAATGTAATCAATTCGAAATTTCGTTAGTCAATAATATAAAAGACCGCACAAAACTGACGATTTTTGTTGCATGTGAAATTCAAACGACATACGAGTATTACTGTTTAATACCATTGCATTTTTTAAGAGTAAATAACACTGGTCAACATGATTTTTGTCTCATGTTTACCAATAGTTGTACTTAATGCAGTTTTTTTATCGTGTTTTCAAATATGTATTCGGAATTTCTCCATCACCCACAGTTTTTTTTATTTCAATTTCTATTAATGTATTTAAATAATTATTTTCTGCTTAGCAAACATTAAAGGGATTACGTCAAAGTCAAAACACACAGTGGTGTACCCTGACTTGCAATCTGCAATGAGACCAGTTCCACACTGCGAAGAATTGCCCATACCAAAGCCTCCATAACATGTGACATTAGATGAAGAGAGCTCAAATTCTGATGGAAGTAAGGAAAAAGAAGAAACAGATTTTGGTGATACAACTTTTGAACAAAGCTGGTTCATCTAGGCCTCATTTATTGACTCAAGAAGATCTTGACGATCTCATACGAGATTTAAAGTTATCAAAAAACCAGTCTGAAATGCTTGGTTCCCGGCCAAAAGGATGGAATCTCTCGGAAACCTTGCGTGATGGAGAAAAACCGATATCATATTTGAATTCAGGAGAAAAAATACTATCAGAATCACATATTTTTCTTTCTGAGACAAAAAAAAAGTTTCTTTTTTGTTGCTCGGTGTTATCAATCTACGATAGAGGCGAAATAAGTGTAGAATATAAAAGTTAGATGATCTGTTAAAATTTTTTGGATGTAGCCGATTAAAAGCAATAAAACATGGTCATTTAATATATTCGCTATAGTGAGTAATAAATATATCTGCTTATATTATATAACGTACTATCTAATACCTGGTGTGTACGGCGATACATCTAAATAAAATAAATGTTTTTTTTTCTTTAGTTGAATGAGTAAAAAGAAAAATAATTATACATTTATATCATAATTATTTTTAAATACCCCCGTAAGTCTTAAAATGAAACACCAAACATGGCAGGTGCTAGATTAATTTTTAATTTGTAATTTCAGGTAAACCCCTATTTCTGATAATCGGATTTCGTTGATTTTTTAATAATATCTACCTCTGCTTATTTTAATAGCACATATAGAGTTTCGCCACAAAATATTGAAAATTGCGATCGCTAAAACGATATTTAAATTTTTCGTTTCAGCTGAACTCCTACACCTAATGGTTCTAGAGAATAATGGAGGCCAAACATTCGACGTAACTGAAAACTTGATTGTACAACTTTTCAAATCAATCGACCGACTATTTTTCGAGTTTTGCGAGCACAAACACATGCAGGCTGAATTTTATTAATAGAATTTTAAGATTTTAATGTTTTATAATGCTTGAAGATAATTGACAATGTGTTCCAAAACTACAATCAAATATAATGAATAGACTAAAGTGTTCAATTGTACAGCATAAGTCAGGGCACTCGTATCTGTACTGCTACGTAAATTCTCTGTATCCCTCCTCCTGTTTCTTTCGCTCGAATCTTGAAATATCTTCTTTAGCCGTTCGACTCATTAACTACTCACTGATATTATCGAACCCGTGGACGTATGCTCTCCATACATCCCTATCCTAAGCTAATGTTTTCAAATCATCCCCTGTATAATATACTTTCCTCAAATCAAGATTAATATTATTCTCCCACCTCACTCTTGGTCTACCAACTGTTCGTTTTCCCTCAGATTTTCATACAAAGAAGCTTACATGCCCTCCTTTTCATTCCCCATTCGCGTCACAGATCCTGGGCCTCGCAATTCTACGAGGCTTAATTGTGCTTATCATATCTGGTTTCTTAAAAAATACATGGAGCTCACTATTATGTAGTCTTCTGTATTTGCTTGTCTGCTCATATCTCATTGGTCCAAATTTTTTTCTAAGAATTTTTCCGCAAATCTTCCGGAAACAATTTTATAATATATTTCGTTTTAATGTTTTTTTTTTTTAGGAGAAATCCTTGTTAATCCATAATAGCATGCGCTTCTAGAATTGGGCCTATGTATTTCTTTGTGCATATCACTCCTATGGATAATTATATTTTTCAGGTATTTGAATTCAGGCCTCTTCTTCAAAATTTCCCCAATTTGTTATTAAGCCGTCCATTACCACTATATAATGTATTTCTATGTGTGAACTTTTAGCGTAGTGGGTGAAGGGCAACTGCCGCGTACAAGCCAGGGAACCCGCGTCCGAGGGTTCGAGTACCCGGGGGCGCGTCCAGGATTTTTCTACCAGGATACCCGAAACCTTCTGGCCAGCACTATGGCCCTGGGGTCTCGATTCAGCCGCTAAATGAAATGAGTACCAGACTTTGTTCTGGGGTAAAGGCGGTTCGTCACGCAGGGATGACAACCCGGCTGACATCCAGTGCCTATGGTCAAGAAAAAGTGGGAGCCTTAACCTCCTACTACCCCAAGGGCCTCATGAGGCCTGCTAGTGGGATCACTTTACCTTTATGTGTGAACTTATATTTAGTTTCATTGATTGTTTTATTTTCGTAACCAATTGATTAATGGACTAATACCTTAACAATTATGAATTTCCTCTCAAGCCAATTGGTACTTTACTTAAGAATACCCTCTTTCTCGTGTGCTGCTGTCCATCTTCTTTCCAATTCGAACTTAAAATATGAACAGTTGTGTTTCATTTCCATTATTTGTTCGCCTGAGTAACTTTAGGCTATTACGTAAAAGCTGATTTTACAAAAATTGTATTTTTTTAATATTCAGCAAATTTTGCTGTCGCATAATGTTACATAGCTTTCTTCGAATCATTATATTGACATCCGATTGCTCAGTGGTCTTACTATCGACGCAAATGTAAGATTGATGCATCACGTTCGAAACTACATTAATTCTTCTTTTATTATGTACGTACTGTAAATTATTTACGTAAGTAGATTTACTTCTGGTTTAATTGTTTATTCATTTTTTACAGAATACGATATTGGAATGTCGGCGCAGTTCATGAGTTACAAAACTATCAACGTACGTATTGTACAGACAATTGTTTGAAAGGTTCTAATAATAATACACTTACTGTAGAGTACAATAGGTTTCGCAAATAAAATGTATAATTGTATACTTTACAATACGTATGTATTTAGATAATGATAGTGGAGTGATCACAAAAGTGATAACATGAAGAGGTACAGTGTATGTACACATGACATATATAATGTTACTGGAAAATAAAAAGCAATCCATTTGAGTAAACCAGAAAAAAGTAAAGCATCTGCAGACTCATTAGAAGAAATTGTTCAAATTGACCACCTCCATTCTCACAACACAGACGACATCGACGACTAAAGGATTCTCGTACCCCGTTCAAGAAACCGGGTGTCTCGCGGATTACATCACATGCTGGGATCATGCGAGCAACTAACTTCATCTGTATCAACAAGAGTCGCATACACCAATTTTTCAGGTGCCCCCACAAAAATAATCAAGTGGACAGAGATCTGGAGAGCGAGATGGCCACACTACAGATAAATTACTTCTTCCTATATCCAACGGCCAGGATACATTTCATCCAAATGATATCGCACATTCCGGCAGAAATGGGGAGCAGCCTCATGCGAAGAGGAACTCCTTCTAGCAATCCAGGTAGGACGTGCTCTAAAAATTAATTATAAATGACACAATTTAATCTCTGGGGAAGAAGGTAGGGGCTAATGATGTGGTCAGAAATTACGCCAACCCACACGTTTACCGAAAATCTCTGCTGGTGACCCCTCTCGAAGATGGCATGAGGATTTTCATAATCCCACACATTACTGTTCTTTCAGTTCAGAACCATCACATCCGTATTAAATATTGCCTCATCAATGAATAACACCGAGGAAAAGAAGTGCGGTTGATACAACAGCCCAATTACAAAATTGTACCCGTTGTGCAAAGTCAAATATAGAAGATCAAACATTGTTTTGAAAGGCCTCTATATTGGAACTACTTAATGAAGTTTAATAATTTAGTTGAGGACGACTGACCCATCAGGTACCAATTCTATATTTAAAATAATTGTATTATATAACCTCAACGGTGCTTTAATATTAATTTTAAAAGTGTTGAAAGTTCAGTATAACTGTAAACACAAGATCACAACATAGTCTCTTACTTAATATACCGCAACATAGGACATCACATCACTCCATGTCGTATACCATCTCCACTTCTCGCAACTGGAATTCCCTACCACAAGAAATAAGGGGCTGCCGGACATTGGCATCTTTTAAAAGAAATCTAAATTTATATTTGCTCTAAACTCGACTTCAATATTATCCAGTGTAATATATATATATATATATATATATTAATTGGTGTTTCCCGTATAATGTATCATATTTATATCTATTATTATTATTATTATTATTATTATTATCGTATCATTATTGTTATTACCCTATAACATGTTGTTTGTACATGACATTTACATTGCTACATTTATTGTACGTATCTTTAACTGTTTATAATTAGTATAGTGTATATCTATATTTTTCAAATATTTATTTGTATTTGTGCTGGTTGAGTGGAAGAGAGGGCCTTATGGCCTTAACTCTGCCAGAATAAATAAAGTATTATTATTATTATTATTATTTTTATTATTATTATTATTATAAAGATGTTCCATGGTGCTTTCATGTAATGCGACTCATACTGAAGTAACTTCTAATCAGATGTTAATGTAATGACCTATATGAGAATAGGTATTTTGCGCATGCCTATACTGAACAAATTTCAGTGTCAATATATCACAATACACACGCAGGAAGAGAAAAAAAAAAAGAAAAGAAAGAAAAAAAAAGCTGCCTGCCATGGTATGAATCATCAGTGTTCGAACTCAAATTCATCACTTTAATCATTAAGCCACACGTTAACTACACAGATTCTGCGTGTTTCACTCTGAGCTAAGCCTCTCATTGTACCGATGCTACTATAACCATTGCATTGGCGTGCAATCATCTGCTAAGTTCGAAATTTTAAGGAATTTGATAACCCAATATTTCATAAACGTTGTTGATGACTTATTAACGATCAGGATACCGGAATTATTACCAAGATCTGAAGTCATTCTAGTATAATTTTCTCTCCTACTTTGTTCTCCTATTTATTTATCTGTATTAATTATCGATTTCTTTGATTCACTATAACAAACCTATTTTCCTTCGTAGACCATTGGTTCCCCATTTCAAATTACCGGTACTTGTTTAATGCCCCTCTGTAAGCAGTTAAATTTGTGCGGTATAATTCATTCCAGTTTCTTTCCACACCCCACTCTCTCTCTTTTGCATCTTAAAAGGTCTTAAGAAGGTCCCGAGGGGCCCCAACTTGGAGGTGAGGAGAGTGGATTTGGCTAAGTTAGACCCTCCGGATTTCACCGAAATTCACCCCAGAGGTCAAATATCATTTCCATCAGGACTTTTGACCAGATCAAAGATCCGGAAATCCTATTAGCCTCTGCCTCCAACCTATATACAATAATAATAATTCTCAAATCCACAATAATAATAATAATAATAATAATAATAATAATAATAATAATAATAATAATAATGGTAATAATAATGCTAATAATAACAATAATAATAATAATGTCAAGGCCCTTGACATTATTATTATCATTATTGTTATTATTATTATCATTATTATTGGTTTATTTTATAATATTATTTTGTCCGAACTGGTTGAGCGCACTTGAAAGACATCGTTTTTTTATTTTTCTGATGATATTTTCCATATTGTATTTATTTATATTTAATTTAGTTATTTTATAGATATTTCATTTAGTTAATGATTTATTTGATATTTCTAGTTAGTTAATTAGTGTGATACTTTTTCCTATAATCTCGTATAAATAGAGTGATTGTGAAGTAATAGTTATTTTTACATGATATGCACGGAGTATTTTACTGCAGCATTTTGAGCATTGAATTCCTGGATAGCTTAGAATGGACATTAAAAACACCCGCGGTCCTTTAGAACCTCATTTCGTAACATTTGTGTTGCTGCGCCTTTCTTTAAAAAAAGTTGAGATTTCGCTTCGCTGGGCAATTTAGTGCACCCGTCATCATTTTCTTTATTACACATTTCCTGAGCTGCAGCGTTCGAGCCCATTTTGAAATTCACCTGCTTGTATTTGCTACGGCCACTTTTAAATTATGAAGGATAGTTAGGAGGAAGTTGAAGAAAAACTTCTGAGGTAATTAATTTGAGTTAAATGCTGATGATGTGGTATTATTAGGCGACAGTGAGCAGATACTAACGTTCAACACGCACATTGTACTGCGTAACACTAAGAAATTGGGACTGGAAGTACAACATCAACAAAACTAAATACACGTTTACACATAGGCATAGATAATATAACGGAAATTGACACTTAATGACAAACGAGGGAAATTTTGAAGAATTGGCTGAAGAACAATGATTACAAATACGAATGAGATGCACAAAGAAATAAAGATAATCTCAATTGGAAATTCATGCTAATATGCATTACAGGGACTCTTGTCATACCAACTTCTTTCAGAAAACGCTAAACTAAAAAAAAATATAAAACTGTTATTCACCCAGTTATAGGGTATATACATATATACACACACACACACATATAGGCCTATAGTTTTGAGACTCATAGTGGCCAACCCGAGGAAATTGACTCTGAAAAGAAAGCTATGTATTAGCCAACAGCTGACTACTACAAAGATAAATACTAATTAGATAGTATAACTGTCGCAGGATTGATGATCGGGGCAAGAGGTAGGCCTACTATACCAGGAATCTTAGCTAAATTTTGGAAGTTCTTAGATTTGGACAGAGTGTATCTTTCTAAAATTGCCATTGCTATCATTAGAGGATCAATTTCAATTTTACGAAACCATCTTTACAAAATTTCTACTTTATAGAATATACTTCAATTATAACTAGACATTTTTAATGCATTTACAAAATGTATTTCATCAATTTCGAAAATTAATTGTCTGTATCACTTTGTCCTTGTAGAAATCCTCTAATAAGGAAAGTTTTATGTAATATATATATATATATATATATATATATATATATATATAGCCTATTATATGGCTGCGAAACATGGACTCTAACTTTAAGGGAGGAAAAAATATTACGAGTACTTGAGAATAAAGTTAATAAAGTTCCTAGGAAAAATTTTGGACCAAAGAGAAATGAACAGACTGGCCAATGGAGAAGACTACATAACAGTGAGCTACAAAATCTTTTATGAGACAAGGTATAATAATAACAGTCTCGTACACTGCGAAGGCAAGACATGTGACAGGAATGGGGAATGAAAGGGGGGCATATAAGCTTGTTGTAGAAAACCAGAGGGAAAATCCCAGTTTGTAGATCATGAATGAGATGGGAGAATAACATTAACCATAATTTGAGGGAAGTAGATTATACAGGGAATGATTTGAAAAAAAAATATTAGCTCAGGATAGGGGTGCGTGGAAAGCTTATGTCCGAACATTCAAGAACCTACATGTTCGACAGGGCCAGTGTGTTATTAATATTGCGGATTCTCATTATATATATATATATATATATATATATATATATATATATATATATATAAAGTTGACTGTGAAATGAAAGCCATATATGATCCAACAACTGACTATTACAAAGATAAAAATACCAATTAGATATTATAATAGTCACAGGATTGATGATCAGGACAAGAGTACTATACGAGGATTCTTAGCTAAATTTTGGATTTCCTTAGATTTGGGCAGGGTGTATCTTCTAAATTGCAATCGCTGCCATGAGAGGATCAATTTAAATTTTAAAACCATATTTACAAAATTTATACTTTATAGTATGTATACTTCAATTACAATTTAAAATTTTAAATGTATTAAAAAATGTATTTCATCAATTTAAAAAAGTTAATTGTCTGTATCATTTTGTCCTTGAGGCAATCCTCTAACGAGGAAAGTTATATACCGGTATAATAAAAAAAATATATATATATGCCTATGCAGGAACATGGGGATTAAATCTAGAACAATAAGTAAACTAAATTCCGCAAAAATGGATTTTTGGAGGCGTTCAGCTGAAATTTATAGAATAGATAAAATAAGAAACAGTGTAATTAAACAAAATAAGTAAATGTTCAAACTTCAATTGTATATTTAAAAAAGAACAAACAATTAAAATGGCATAATCATGCAAAATAAAAAAAAATTACAAAAGACAAGATTCCCAAGAAGAATACTAGAATGGGTAGAAGAAGACAGCCAAAAATAATTAGGATTGATTTTGTTTTGAGCAGCATGAGGGAAAAATGATTTGACGATGGAGATTGGAATGACAGAGGAATGTGGAGGACAGTAGATTAATTGGGCGCAGGATGAAGTGAAACATTGCTAAATAGTATATATATAGTTCGATCATTTTAATTAAACAAAAATGCGAAGGAATTAAATTATACAGTAGTAATAACTATTAATTGGATTTTAAGAGTAAGGCGTTTCTTAATTTTATTAAGTGAAAAGAATTTTAGTAAATATTTCACATTTTAATTCTTCTGGAATTGACCTGCAAATTTATGATCGGTAAAAGTTTGATAGAATTTTCAATAAAAGAAAAAAAATATTTATTGGTTTCCAATAAATACACGTTTATAGAAATACAATAAAGTAGATAAATAACGACGGTGTGTTGTACCAGCGACTGTTTCTACATTGCATCATTTATATCGAGAATAAAGTGAAAAATGTTGTAAGCAGCGATACAAAATACATCCATTATTCTCTGTGTTATAGTCACCAATAAAAACTCCAAATTGAGAAAGTATTGAACAGGGGATGCAGATCGGAATTAATGGGAGCCACTAATTCCTCTCGCTTGTTTTATTTTTTTGTATCGATTTCACTACCTCGAGGATTGCAGAAAAACTAATCAGAGTAGCTCACGCTTCTGCAAACAATACTACCAAAATATGTCCTACATTACTGGATGATGTAATTTAACAGAGGAGTTATTAACTTGGTAGAGTGCTAAGTTATTTAATACTTTGCTTGTGAATTATTGTTTTGGGGGTAGCAACGAAGGAAATTAGAGCTCACTACAGGGAGATGGAAAGGGATGAGTGAAAAAAAAAATTAACTTAGCTTGGAGAAAATTAACGGTGATTATATTACGAAGCAAGGGTAATGCATTCATTTGATGTTTTTTTTTATGGTACTGAGTTATGGCTGCACTTAAAATAGTTAGTAGGCACTCATTTCTTTTGTTTCGAGTCTGTCAGCTATGACAGTCAATCTCTGGTCTCTACCCAATTAAATCTTTATAGGCCTAATTAAAAATGAACGTCTGTGAGGATGCGAGTGTGTCTGCCCTTTATGGATTCAAACACTACTTGACCGATTTGAATGAGGTTTTTACTATCATTTAATTTTTTTGTAATAATATACGTATATAGAATTCTAGGTCGTGTATATTTGGCGTGCGCTGCTACGCCTAGATAAATTAAATGTGTTTTCATGTTTAGTTAAATAAATAAAAAGAAAAATAATTATACATTTATATAGTAATTATTTTATAAACCCCGTGCTGATTACCCGGCGTTGTCCGGAAATCTAATTATCCCGATCTTTTTCGCATAAATGAGTTTAAAAAAATATATTATTGTGAGTTATCCATAGACATGTGCTGTCATGGACCTTTTTGCAGATTATTTTAGATATTCAATTCTGTGTAAACTTAGCAAAAAAAAAAAAAAGAATGAGTGGACTCTTGATATCGAATATTTCAAGTTTTAACGCGCGATTCACACGAGTAAACTAATTGCACAGTAGAGCTACAATACGTTCCCCTTCTTCCAATGAAGAGCATTATTTTATACACAACAAGCCAGGGAACACTTAGCTCAATATCTTATGGCTTGCTTTGTATGCAAGAGGTTACATGTTCGATTCCCGATGAGGTTAATTTTTTTTAATTGTTACTATGCTTTCTATTTATTCTGTCTGTCCACTCTTAAAGAAAAAAAACGAACTAAATATTTGGAAGTATTATTATGATATCTATCATCGTCATCATCATCATCATCATCATCATATTATTATTATTATTATTATTATTCGTCCAACATCTATGGGCTATTATTAGGCTGGACTCGACCTATATAACTAAATATTTCAATTGAAACGTTTCCTCACTAATACGCAATAAAAATACATAAATATATGAAGTCATATTATATTTTATTACATACATTTAGTCCACCGCTGTGGTCTCGAGGTAGCGTGCTGCCTTGTCACGCAGCGGGCCCGGGTTCGATCCCCGGTCGGGGCAGTTTTTCTGGGTGAGGTTTTTCTCGGGGTTTTTCCTCACCTGTAAGACAAATGTCAGGAGAACTTTAAGGCCCAAACGGTCCACGAAATCATATGGCTATCATTATCATCATCATCCTTATCGTTATCATCACCTTCATGGGTGTGGAAAGCAACGGGAAGCTACCACACCTATAATTCCCTAGTAAAGCTGCAAGCGTAGCATGAAAATGCTATGATTGAAGTGAAGGACCTGCCTTCGGGCAGAATTACTATGGATGGATGGATGGATGGACATACATTTATAACATTATTATTAAAACGTGGTTACTGCACACACACATTTATACCGGTAGCTAAATAGTGTTATAGAGTTTACGAAGGCAGGAATATTACTTAAAATAGTGTAAAGTGGACGTAGATTATGTGGCTGGAATTATAATTGTGGGATATATTTTGCGAAAATACAAATAAATAAAAAATCCATTGTCGAGGAATTTGAAGCCTGACACTCACGTATATTTCATTTTTTCGAAATTGGTTTGGTAGTCTTGTTTACTTTTACACTATGCACGAGAGTTGAACTTTATTTGAAATGTCGCAATTTAAGTAACATTGTATAATCGAACACTCGTAAATATCTACAAACAAGTCTCCTTTATTGCTCATTTAACTGTTCAAGACGATTAAAACCAAATACAGCGTATTTAAAACATTTAACACAATGCGTTACCACTCTCAAACCATTGCTTTAGAGCTCTCGAGCATCCGTAGTGGGCCATAACAGGGACTTCGTTTTTTTTTTCGTTTATACTGGCTTTCCTTATGGTTTCTACCTTTTTCTTTGTTTGTTTTGCCTGTTTGTAAACTTTTTTTTAATTCTCACATATACACAAGGGCAGGACACACACACACCCAGTCTCAAGGTGGAGATTTAAAATCTCCTACCCCGCCAGGAATCGAACCCGGGTCGCCGGAGTGGAAGGTAGAGACCCTACCGACTACGCCACGGCGACGGACAATGTTTTGAAGCAACTCATTACTGTTTTTTTGCTAAGTGTACATTAATTTGGAGTGTTTCTTATGTTTTAGGCAGCGTAAGTCATTTAAGCGTCGAAAAAAACTACTTTTTTAGTGCACTGATGCCCTTTTTTTCTAGCTCCGGCCCTATAGTACATAGGGTAATATGTTATATACGTAATTATCCCAGAAAAGTATCTAAATTATGGAAAAAACCCACTCAAATCGGTCAAGTAGTTTTTGAGTCCATAAAGGGCAGCCAAACAGTCAGACAAACACACACACACACTCATTTATATATAAAAAGATTACTGTATGTACTATAGGGTCGGAGCTAAGAAAGCATCGGTACACTAAAGAAGTCACTTTTTTGGACGCTTAAGTGGTTTACGCTGCCCAAACTATAACAAATACACCAAATTAATGTAGGCTATACAGAATTCAATACCTAAAAGAAAAAATCCACAAAAATTCAAATTTTACTGATAACCAATTAATAACCATTTTTGTCTTACAGCTCATTGATGCCAAGAAGATCGGTTTATCTGGAAGGCTTTTCGAACAACACATTCTTCGTAATTATTTGTGTACATTTTAATAAATTGTTTATACATAACCTGTTTAAAATTAATTTTTCCACGCGAACTATGTCGCGGATCCCGCTGTTACGGAAAACGTCCGCCATGTTGTTTCAGGTGTTAGTATGACTACTTCCTGACTAGGGAGCCCGGTTCTCAATATATATAAAACATTCCATGTTCCTAGGAACATGTCCCTGTGTTTGAGCCTTTGACATGAGTTCCCTGAAGTAGTTCCAGCCCGGAAGAACCGAATGGGGGACTATTTGACTTCCGAAAAATTTTACCCCAGTGGAACACATGTTCGCATTTCTTGATGGTTCTATTTTTACGGTGAAAGATCGTCACTCTTTGACCAAAGTACATTTTTCGTCAGGTTATCACCTTCGACCTGTCCGGCATGGGTAAACGCTATCGGCAGCAATGCTACCGCCGGCAGAGTTCTCGGGATCATTTAAGCAGGCAAGCCACACCCTCCACGACAAGGTAAAGATACCATGGGCAAAAGAGAGATGAACAGACAGGTGAACAGAGAAGACTACTTAACAGTGAACTCCATCTTTTTTATAGGAAGTCAGATATAATAAGTCTTGTAGACTGCGATGGGCAGGACATGTGGCACGAATGGGGAATGGAAGACGTGCATGGAAGCTTCTTGTAGGAAAACCAGAGGGAAAAACGCCCAGTTTAGACCAAGAATGAAGTGGGAGAATAACATTAATTATGATTGAGGGAAATAATTTATACAAGGAATGATTGGAAAGCTTAGGATAGGGATGTATGGAGAGATTATGCTATTGTGGGCCATGAACCTACGGGTTCGATAGTGCCAGTTATATATATATATATATATATATATATATATATATATCCATCCGTAGTAATTCTGCCCGAGGGCAGGTCTTTCACTGCAATCATAGCATTTTCATGCTATGCTTTGCAGCTTTACTAGGGAATTATAGGTGTGGTAGTTCCCGTTGCTTTCCACAATATATATTATATATATATATATAGATATAGAGAGAGAGAGAGAGAGAGAGAGAGAGAGAGAGAGAGAGGGAGAGAGAGAGGGACGAGAGAGAGACGAGAGAGAGAGAGAGAGAGAGAGAGAAACTGAAGAACATGCTGATGAGCTAAACGATAAGTGCGAGGATTATGGGATGAAGATAAATATAAATAAGACTAAGGCCATGATTATGGGAAGGAAACCAAGGAAGATAAACATGAGGAATAAAGATGAGGCCATTGAGCAAGTGGGGAGAGTCAAATACTTGGGTTGTACTATCAGTACTAACATGAACTGCGGTCAAGAAGTAAAGTAGAGGATAACAATGGCAAAAGAAGCTTTTAACAAGAAGAGAAGCATTTTCTGCGGACCTTTGGCAAAATAATTACGGAAGAGGCTAGTAAAGTGCTTTGCATGGAGTTTAGCACTGTATGATGCATAGACTTGGGTATTGCGACGGAATGAGGAAACGCGACTGGAAACTTTTAAGATGTAGATATGGAGAAGAATGGAACGTATAAAATGGACAGACAAATTAAGAAATAAATATGTACTAGACAGAGTGGGTGAAAGAAGAACAATGCTGGAACCCATACAGATGAGGAAAAGAAATTGGATTAGCCACTGGCTAAGTAGAAACTGCCTGTTGAAGGATGCCCTTGAATGGCCAATGGAAAGAAAGTTAAAGGCAGAAAAAAAGACATCAGTTGATAGACAATATTAAAATAAATTATTTGTATGCAGGTACAAAAAGGAAAGCTGAGTTCAGGAAAGAGTGGAGAATGCTGAGTTTGCAGTGAAAGGCAGAACAATATGAATGAAACATATATATATATATATATATATATATATATATATATATATATAAAATAGATAGAGATAGAGATAGAGAGAGATAGAGAGGGAGAGAGAGAGAGAGGAGAGAGAGAGAGAGAGAGAGAGAGAGAGAGCGCATGAGCTTGTATGGTCAAATATATATATGTAAATCAGTGAGCATGTACACATGAACAAGACGTGTTAAAGAGAGAAGTCCAGAAACTAGAGCCACATGATCAAGATACTGATTCATCCAGCCTATAAGTAAAATTGAAATAAAAATGATCGTACTAAAACCATGGAACCGTAAGCCTAATAGAAATAAGAGGCTTCTTTTTTTTTTACATAAAATTAAAACCATTGGTTTACAGTGCCACGCGCTACGTAATACCCCTGTTGAGAGGGCATCATTAGTCTATTTGTCTGAAATGGACGTTAAACCCCCCCAGACCTCAAGTGAATTCTATAAAACTACAGCACTCGGTTAATGTCGCTTTTAGCCGTGATTGAAAGTTGGCCATTATTCCGGCTTTCTACTCAATAGCAGCAGGGTAGAGTCCCTTCTCAGAGACGTAAATATAGGGGCAGCGATTAAATGAATATCTGCATATAAATCCTTAGCAAACAAAGCAATATAAACTTATTCTCTTGGTGTTATACTCCATTTATTTCTACGTCCCAAAATAACTATCATTTCACGTTGATAGACTGTATTATGGCAAGAAAATCCTCACATTATCAAATGAATTATTGTTTTAAACTTTTTTAAATATTTAATTAAATAACTTATTGACACTATGGATATCATAGGTTTATGGCCGCACGGACATAAACTTTCCATACATATCTATCCTGAGCAAATGTTTTCCAAACATTCCCTGTATAATCTACTTCCCTCAAATCAGGGTTAATGTTATGTTTTAGATAATGTTATGCTTTTTCTTGGTCTACCAACTGTGTGTTCTCCCTCTGATCTCCTACAACAAGCTTCCATGACCCTCTTCCATTCCCCTTTCGTGCTTAATATCCTGTCAATTTTATAAGATTCGTGATATGTTCCGTTGAGGCATTATTCAAAATTAAAGTACAAAATTATGGTATATTTACCTAAAAGGTCCTTCTCCTCGACTTTATTAGTTATTTATCTGTAGCGCTTTCTGGACTAGTCCCATCATCAGCAGGATTCAAAACTGGCGTTTCACTGAAGATCTGGTAAAGAGGGTTACACGTACTGGGTTCGTTTTCGTTTATCAGATGGTTGTTGTGTGTTAACTGCTTTCAAATGAAAATTTTGAGGTTGCGTGCTGCCTTGTCATGCAGCGGGCCCTGGTTCGATTCCCGGTAGGGACAGGCTCCAGGACTATGTTTTTTCGGGGTTTTTCCTCACCTGTAAGACAAATGTCAGGAAGCTTAGAGCCTAACGGTGCCCGAAAATCATCCGACCATCATCCTTATCATTATCATCATCATCCTTCACCGGTGTGGAAAGCAACGGGAAGCTACCACACCTATAATTCCCTAGTAAAGCTGCAAAGCATAGCATGAACATGCTATGAATGCAGTGAAAGACCTGCCCTCGGGCAGAACATTATAGAATAGAATATAATGTACTGAAACATTTACTTAGGTTTTAATCTTCAGAATAAAAGACAGGAAAGCATTATAATGGAGTTGTTGCACAGACTGCCAAAAGTCTCAAGTTAAAATCAAATCTGGACCGTGTCCAACTGTGAATATAAAAGTTAATTCTTTCATGCTCAACATATTGCGATTATTTGTCTCACTTAACACAAAATAACAAAAAAACAACTCTACACAAAGTCAGAAACCTTTTAATATATTTAGCGAAATGCTGATTACATTTATTATAAAAAATAGCTAATGCCCGGAGTGCGCTGCTACGCTTAAATAAATTGAATTAATTTTTTAATTGTTGTTTCAGGTAAACTCGTATACATTAAGTTTTTAAAGCAAAATAACAGCTGAACACCCGACGTATCTGAAAATGTGTGTACTAGGGTTATAACTTTTTGGACTTTTGTGAAATAAAATATTTCCTGTACAACTGGTGGATGAACTTTTACTTAAAACCATTGAAAAAGGCCTTCATTTCACTGAGCTTCAATAAAAGGTCACCCCCAAATATATTTATATATCAATATTTAATATTGATTTGGGGGTGACCTTTTCTTAAAGCTCAGTGAAATGATGGCCCTTTTCAATGGTTTTATGCAAAAGTTCACCCATTCATTGCACAGGAAGCATTTCAAACAGTCCAAAAGGTTATAACCCTCTAGGGTTATAACTTTTTGGATTTTTGTGAAATAAAATATTTCCTGTGCAACTGATGGATGAACTTTTACTTAAAACATTGAAAAAGGCCTTCATTTCACTGAGCTTCAAGAAAAGGTCACTGCCAAATATATTTATATATCAATATTTAATATTGATTTGGAGGTGACCTTTTCTTAAAGCTCAGTGAAATGATGACCTTTTTCAATGGTTTTATGCAAAAGTTCACCCATTCATTGCACAGGAAGCATTTCAAACAGTCCAAAAAGTTATAACCCTCTAGGGTTATAACTTTTTGGACTTTTGTGAAATAAAATATTTCCTGTGCAAGTGATGGATGAACTTTTACTTAAAACCATTGAAAAAGGCCTTCATTTCACTGAGCTTCAAGAAAAGGTCACTGCCAAATGTATTTATATATCAATATTTAATATTGATTTGGAGGTGACCTTTTCTTAAAGCTCAGTGAAATGATGACCTTTTTCAATGGTTTTATGCAAAAGTTCACCCATTCATTGCACAGGAAATATTTTATTTCACAAAAGTTCAAAAAGTTAAAACCCTAGTGTATACACAGAATTAATCATATATCGGGACGAAATAAACAAGGCGATTTGCTAGATTCAATTCTTACTTTCAGATTTCAGGTGAACTTCCACTTCTAATGATCGGATTACGCTGATCTTTTAACAATATCTATCTCGGTTTATTTTAATAGCATTTACTGAGTTTCGTCGTGAAAACATAAAAAATCGCGAATGCTAGAGGGATTTTCAAATTTTCGTTTCCGGTGAACTCATACACGTAATGGTTCTAGATAGTGACTAAACGCTCACCGTACCTGAAAAATGTGTTATGTACAAATTTCCCCAAAAATCTACCGATTATTTTCGAGTTTTACGAGCAGAAATATATGCAGGCTGAATTTTTATATACGAAGATGTATCTAGAAGTTATAATTTTGTTCAACGCTCTTAGGTAACGATTACCAGAAGCCAATTTCTCATTGGTTTCGACTAACATGTCATTATCCTAGGTATTTCATGTTCCTGACTTGCTCATACGTTCCTTCATTCAAATCAATATCGCTAGAAATATTGTGAATAGCATTTATGTTTAATATTTCTCAAGAAATATTTTAATCTTGAACGTAGGAATGGATAGTTTTATTCTTTGAAATTTTTAAATTGTAATTCGCACTTTTTTTTCCAAATTAAAAATAGCTCTTTGTGGATCATCTTTTTTATTACGAGGTTGTTATTCCTTCCCATCCTCGCCCTTTTCCAATCTGGCTTGGGACAGGCTTTGGCGGGTCATGTAAAAATAATGACAGAATATACACACTCCCAAGAATATACTAAAATGGGTGTCACTTGGTAGAAGAAGAGGACGACGACCAAAAATAACGTGAATTGATGATGTTTTTTGAGCAGCATGAGAGAAAATGGAGAAAATGGGTTGGACGATCGAGATTTGAATGACAGAGAGATGTGGAGGAGAATGACAGTAGATTAATTGGGCGCAGGAAGATGTTGTGAAACCTGCTTAAAAAGGTCATTGTCCAAGACCGGGATTGTACTCGCAGAATTCGGATCTAGCGGAGTGCAATGTAATCATTAGTAAAAGGAACAGTGAAGTTCGGCATTAATTTGCAAGATAATGCGTTGTTCTCAGCTGGAGAAATCAGTTCCTACCATTATGATATATGTATATATATATATATATATATATATATATATATATATATATACATACATATATACAGTCCACCACTGTCGAGGTAGCATGCTGCCTTCTCAGACAGAGGGTCCGGGTTCAATTCCCGGTCGGGACAAGCTTCCAGGGTGAGGTTTTTCAGGGTTTTTCCTCACCTGTAAGACAAATGTCAGGATGCTTTGAGATCCTAACGGTCCCCGAACATCATCTGGCCCATCATCATGATCATTATTATCATCCCTATGTGTGGAAAGCAACGGGAAGCTACCATACCTATAATTCATCAGTAAAGCTGCAAAGTACAGCAAAAAATGCTATGATTGCATTGAAAGACCTGTCCTAGGGCAGAACATTATAACAATTCTATATAAGAGGCATGTAACCTCTTCCGAGCGAAGTTCCAGTTGTAATGTAAATAAACCAGATGTATGACTTATTTTCATTGGTCGAATAACTGTCTTACCTTTAAGCGTGTAAGAAAATGTAGTTCGTTCTCTAACACTAATTAAGGAAATAAAAATAATATGAATCTGTATTATCTAGCACATGCCTACGTAGTTATATAGGAGAATATAAAATATATAATTACAATTTTAATTTTTTAAATAAACATCGTTTTATTCTTAAGCATGCGAAATGCAGAATATGTTCGGATTTAAGTTATTCCAAAATGACAGCATTCTGTAGAACTTCTTAAAACATTGGAAAGGAAAGTTCGTATTTGGAAAGCGGAGAGAAATAAATTATTTTGAATGTTTTCAAACAGTTTAGTGAAAAAATCCAAAAGATGTGCTGAATATAAAAGTAAAATTTTCAGGTGAGTCAGCATGGAGAATATATTCTGCTCATAATTAAATTGTAAATGAAGGATATCTATAGAATTCGTGGAAAAAGGCGTAAACGTCTGATTAGGTGGCCCCATATATAATTGTTTATCATAAATAAATAAGAAATGGAGGAAATTGTTAATGGTTGGTAACATCTTATCGTTTATTTAGTCTTATTTACCATAAAATACCATGTTATCTAAGAACAATGTTTCTATCGAAAACAATTCAGTTATACAGCGAGCAAAAGTAGCACAATGGTCCCTCAATAGACGGAGTCGGCGAAGTAATATCTAATGGAAGTTTGTTTACAGTTTGTTTACCGGAACTTAGCTCGGAAGTAGTATAGCTGTATATTGCATGAATGGATTAAGGCTCTTTTGTTCAAATGGGAACCAGAAAGGAAAACAACAGAACACTGTTTTATATGAAATCGATGGCTAGTCACATATGCATTAATGGTTTCCATGTAGAATTAACAAGCAAATTAGGCTCCTGGATTACTCCAGCTCTTTGCGGACTGATTCATGCGGAGTTAGCACATAACTGCGCTGTGTCACCATGTTTTCGGAAGGGGACAATAAATATTGGTTACATTTTTTATATCCCTAGGGATACAATAATTTCAACTTTTTTTTTGCCACACAACTGCTGTTGAAAACAAAAATGCACGCCAATAAAAGAGTAATCAATAGATGTCGGTGGTGTAAGTTAATTAAAAGGGACGAAAGACTCTCCCAATGGGAGCACGTGTACACACAAACAAACATTTCCAACTATTTTTATTTGCTTAGAGGGTGCGGTTTGAAAAAGGACAAAGATTGGCTAACAGGCGGACGTTGATTAAAAAAGTCTCACTCTAGATTGGAGAGAATTCCAAACCTCAACACATATAGAGCTAGATATCGCTATGAAGTGGATATTTCCACTTGTATCTTAGTGAATCAAGATAATTGAATTATTTCAAATATTATATATGTTGGAAGATAACTTATAATCAACAATGTCATAAGAAACCAATGCCTCTCCTTTGTTAGAAGTATTGGACCAAGTTGAATTAGTTACGCTTATTTCCCTACAAATCCTATGAATTGTATGCTGCCCAACATACTATAGGCAATTAAGGTTTTAGTTGAATGATGGAGGTCGGTAAATTTGCTTAAAGGCTTCATTGTTCAGGCTTAATATATTTTTACGAGCATGAAAATCTTCAGACTCGGGACCCACGGCTTAAAGCCGGTTCCAGAGGACTTCCTCCTTGGATTTTTTTACCTAAAATATCCATCAATGTCGACCGGGGATCAAAGGCGAGGAACGTAACCACTAGTCCACCGCGGCCGACGCGACGGGTAGATAACTATAAAGCCTAATATATTGTCACACATATGAACACATCATATAAAGGAAATGAACAACTAATGGCAAATGGGGGAAATTTCGAAGAAGTACCTGAATTTAAAAACACTTAGGAACACTATTTACAAAAGGAATCATATGTACAAACAAATTAAATGGGCCCAATTTTAGGAATGCATGCTATTATACATTACAGTGACTCCAGTCGTCCCAAATTCTCTCAAAAAATGTTAAACTGAAAATATGTAAAACTGTTTCCTAGTTATATTACATAGATGCGAAATTTGGACTCTTACTTTAAGGGAGGAGAAAATATAAGTATTTGAGAATACAATTCTTAGAAAAAATTTTGGACCAAAGAGAGATGAGCAGACAGGTGAAAGGAGAATATTACTTAACAGTGAGCTACATGATTCTCATAGGAGGCCAGATATAATAAGAAGAGTTCGGCCTCGCAGACTGCAATGGGCAGGGCATGTGGCACGATGGCGAATGAAAGACGGGCATGGAAGCTTCTTGTAGGAAAACCACAGAGAAACGTACAGTTGGTAGGCCAAGAATGAGGTGGATTAAAGACATTAGCCATGATTTGAGAGAAGTAGAATATACAGAGGACGATTGGAAAATATCAGCTCAGAATAGGAATGTATGGAGAGCTTATGTTCACGCGGCTGTGAACCTACGGTTTCGATAGTGACAATGAGTTAGTTTGTGGATAAATAACTTAAGTTTTTTTAACTATGATGAAAATATTTATTTTAAATTGCGCGTAGGCCCTAACCATAGGGTAAAAATCTAGAAACACATCTATACATTCAACATTTCTGCAAGATATTATATGTCCATTATAATTTAGTTTATATCTGAATTCACCAGAAACATTACAGTGGCAAAGTCCATTTCAATTCTATTGTCATTTCACAGAATCATGAACATAGTAGTACTAGTTCCTGTCACTCCTCTTGGAAGCATCGGGCCTTTTGGTGAAATCATGCCACCAGAATCTTGTTTTTTTTTGTAAAATTCCTAGCTTCATTCCAACTTTTTCCTTGTGAGATTTCTGTTATTACATAGGGCTGCGACATGTATATTTTTGGTTTTCATCTTTTTGTAGACAATCGCTGTGGATTCCATTCCCAATCTCTCTTTGCTGCGCACTGTCTAATTCTCTTCTAGAGTGTGTCCAATCCATTTCCATTTGTGAAATTTCCATATCTCATCCTCTACAATTCCTTGTTTGATATAGTTTTTTGGGTACCAGATTCTCGAAATAAATCTCGGCTTTTACTGATATGTGCTTGAAATTTTCTATATAATGCGATTGTTTCCTTTCCAAGCCCTCAGACCCATAATAGGAATATACTTTTTTGCTGGATAATGCATTCTGTCGTACTTACAGCAATGGCGACCACGATTGAAAGTTTAATTTCCTAAATTTCGGGAATTTCTACCTATAAATAACTAAATAACTACACTTTAATATTACAAATTACCTACCTAGGGTGGGAAGTAAATGCACTGCCCTTTACGTATATTACGTACAATGTATATACGACTATATATCCATACATACATAAGGACTTTATTAAACTAAAAGTAAGATACGTACAATGTTATTTACAAATATGGATCGCAACGGGCAGTAAGCCGTACGTGCTTGTTGACAGTCCGTTACAATAAGTTGATGTATAAAAAAAAAAAAAAAAAAAGAAAACAATAATATTACAAATTAGAAATCAATACAATAATTACATTGTTCATTAATTTAGTTATGTAGAATTATCAAGAATTAATGGCATTGCGATTTGCTAACATATTTATTTATTCCTGAATAAGTGTTGTTCTTATTTTCCGCATTTTGTCCAGAAATCTACCCAGGTTTATCCAATTTTCTGGGTTTACCAGTAACTCGTCAGCATGCCAATCTTCCACGATTTGAATTTAGAAATCTTTCCGGTAATAACTGATGCCTCCAATATTCTAAATCGTTACATTTTCCTAAAATATAGTGTTTAATATATATTATACGAAACAAATAGCTGTATTTTACATGAACTGGACTTTATTTGAAACCAATAATATAATAATACATTCGTAATTGCCGCCATTTTATTCCTGATTGGTGTCACGGCCTACTGTAGTCTCAACTAAATTATTTTAGGCATTTACCATATAAAACAGTGGGTCAGACTGCTAAAGTCAGTCAGTTGTTTATAATGAACGCAAGTATTTCCAGCAACGATGTTATTATTTTACTATTATTTATTATTTTTGAAAACACCATCGTGCAAAAAATAATGTATAACATACGTTCGTGAAGTGCTTTACAGAATCTCGGAAATTAAAAACCTTGCTATCGCTCGGTTTTTAATCATTTTTCTCCCTTCTGTAAAACACTTCCCAACCTCTCATTGTAATACTACTATTTACATTTTGTCATTAAATAGTCTCAATTTAGTTCTAGTTGAGTTTTGTTAAATCTATATATGGGTGACAATTATGAGAAATACAGTTTTTGATTTTCTAATTCTAGCACTAATATCGTCCTCTGATCCTTCTTTTTTTTCCCCTTATATCATGCTACCTATGTACTGGATTTCGGCTTCCTCCTCTATTTCTGTACCTTTGAGTTGCAACCTCATTTCAGTTGTATTATTTACTCTCATTGCATCATAAACATCCCTTTGATTAAATATATTATTTTCCTCATATATTAAAAATATCACAAATAGTTTCAAGCACAATTAAAAGAAGTTAATACTGTTAGGATATATCAGATGCAAAGTTCAGGTTAATGCATTTTTACGTGAATATGACATTTAAAATAATATAGATTATTTATTTATTTTTATTTTTATTTTTAGATGCTTTTAGCACGTGAAGTCATATTGCGTCCATGTATTCATTCTATTGAAAATTCAATGCAAATTTAGCTACATGGCTGAAAGAAAAACACAAAAATCCCAAATTAAGTTTGAAATTTGATTGTGGTATCTATCGTGAAATGTTCATACTAAACCGTTTGCTCATTTTGTGTAAATGATATCATAGATCAAGATCAATACAACAAAAATCCATATAGGCTATTTTAACACGCTTTACCATTAGCTTGACCTGTATCTGTCTATGTTACGGAATGTTCCAACACGAATTTTCACCCACTTAAAATCCATTGGATCGACTTGAAACTTTGTATACTTATAAAGGACCAAAGGCAATAAAATCATTTCATAAAACTTTTCTAAGATTCTGGCTAGGATCATCAGGAACATAAAAAAATAAAGACCGGTTATAATAGATAGCGGACCTTATCGACTTTTTTTTTAGTCCATCGGTGTAAGAAATTAATTTACATCCTCTGGTAGCTCGTTGGTAGAGCGGAGGACTGCAGTGGTATACAATTTCAGTAATCCATACGTCCCTGGTTCAAATCCGGCCCGGAGGATTTTTTACAAGAGTATTACTTTTAACTCATACTACAATAGATCGAATTTAAAGGTACTTACTTACTTTTAACTTATTCTGTAAAAATATAATAAAACATATTATAATAATGTTAGATAATAATAATAATTTTAATAATAATAATTCGTGCCTAGACACTAAAAATATCGTAACCAATTAAATTTTTCATGGGATTCCCGTTTTATGACAATCAATTAAACAAAAATTAAAAAAATAATAATAGTTTACAAAAACTAAAACAGCAACGCTTTATTAGAAAACCAAACTAAAAAATAAGTAATAAATAATAGTTTAAAGAAAACTAAAACAACACGTTTTATTAGAAAACCGAACTAAAAAATGAAAAATAATTTTAATTTCCAACACGCTTGGGTTAAAATTAAAGTGGTCACAAAAAAAATCATCTCTCCCACACATCTAGAATAAAACTAGAGTTATCTAAGAAAATAATTTTCACATCAAAAGCGTGGGGTTTTTTTTTATGGTTTTTTACATTTTCTTCTTAGAGACTTTACTTTTTACCAATATCAGTTTATTATCACATATATTAATTGATATAGTGCAACCCCACGCCTTTTGATGGTACAATTATTTTTTTGTAGATAACTCTAGTTTTATTCTAGATGTGTTGGAGATTATTTTTTGTTGACGACTTTAATTTCATCCCAAGCGTGTTGGAAATTAAAATTATTTTTCATTTTTTAGTTCGATTTTCTAATAAAGCGTGTTGTTTTAGTTTTTTAAAATTATTATTTATTATATTAATGTCATGATCTAATAATAAACATGTTTATATGTTTGTGTATTGTTTTCGTATTTTATGCGCTGCCATATGTTCATCTGTTTGCGATAAGGCTTTTTGCAAAATGTTCTGGAGATTCCCGGGATGAACATAGGCTATAAGAGAGTTTGTGACAACTCACCTCCTAACCCTTAAAAATTACCCTTTGTGTGAAACGTGAAAAAGTAGCTTTTTGGACGCTTAAATGGCTTACGCTGACCTAAACCAAAGCAAAATCATACACAAATTCACAGATTTAATGAAGACTCTCTACACAGAAATGGATATCTCAAAAAGCACTACGATAAAGTCCGCGACAGCATATGTTTATCTTTTTATTAATAGATAACAATTTTTGTCTTTCATTAATGCCAAGAAGATCTGGATAAGTAGATTCCCGGGCAAAGCGTGCGCTGCTATACCATTCATTCGATTGTGATGGGGCTTTTTGCAAAAGGTTCAGGATTTTCCCTGGAGAGTTATAAGCTATAAGTGAGTTTTAATGCTCAAGCCCTTCACCCTTAAAAATCATCCTTTGTGGTGTGAATAACATGAAAAAAAGTAGTTTTATGTACGCTTAAATGGCTTACGCTGCCTAAAACATAACACATACACCAAATTAATGTACACATATATTGAATATATAAAAAAAACTCTACAAAAAAAAGTCCGCGACAAACATATGTTAATCTTTTAACGAATATCTCACAACAACCATTTTGTCTTTCATTGATGCCAAGAAGATCGGGAAAAGAAGAGTCCTGGGAAAGTGTAAGCAGCGCACGGCTGGTATTCATTTACGGATAACTCAAAATAATAAATTTTGTATATTAGCTCATTTATGCCAAGTACATCGGGGTACGTAGGTTCTTGGGCAACGCCGAGTAATCAGAACGAGGTATCTAAAATAATTATGAAATACATTTATACCTCTTATTCAAACTAAACATAAAAACACACTTAATTTTCGTCTTTCAGTTCATTTATGCGAAGAAGATCGGGATAAGTAGACTCCCGGGCAACGCCGGATAATCAGCACGGGGTATCTAAAAATAATTACGATATATATTATTCCTTGTACCTATAGCATAAAAAACACATTAATTTTCGCCTTTCAACTCAATTTATGACAAGATGAGGTCGGGATAAAGCAGATTCCCGGGCAGCGCTGCGTAATCAGCATGGGGTTCTTAAAATAATTACGATATAAATTTATAATATTTTTTTTTTCCGTTTACTATTCATGTAAGCATAAAACACATTAATTTGTAATTTATTTGGGCGTAGCAGCGCATGCCGGGTTTTAGCTAGTAAAGAAATAAAATTTATTTGTTCTTTCACATTTATATAGGCTATACTTCCTAGTTTCCTCTTTTTTTTACTAAAAATGGATATCCTTAAACAAACGAACACCCGATTTCATAATGGATATGACATAGAGATTATGTTCAGAAAATTATTGGTTGAATAAATTAGCATTTGGAAATAAATTTAGAAGAAAAAAATATATATGAGACGTGAAGCTGAAACGGAAGATTGAATATTGTGAGATTAGAAGAGCTATATTAGAGGATGTGAAGAATATTAAATAATGGAAATGGACAGCTAATGACAAATGAGGGAAATTTTGAGGAAGTGGACTGAATTCAAATACCTAGGAACAATAATCACAAATAGGAATGAGATGCACAAAGAAATTAAACATAGGCTCAATTCTGGAAATGCTTGCTATATGCATTACAGAGACTCTTGATGTCTCAACTCCTTTCAAAAAATGTTAAACTGAAAATATATAAAACTATTATTCTACCAGTTATATTATATGGGTGCGAAACATGGACTCTTACTTTAAGGGAGGAAAGGAGATTACAAGTATTTGAGAATAAAGTACTTAGGAAAATTTTGGACCAAAGAGAGATGAATAGACAGGGGAATGGAGAAGACTACATAACAGTGAACTACATGGTCTTTATAGGAAACCAGATATAATAAGAACAGTCAAGTCTCGTAGACTGCGATGGGCAGGACATGTTGCACGTATGGGGAATGAAAGACTTGCATGGAAGCTCCTTGTATGAAGTCAGAGGGAAAACGCCCAGTTGGTAGACCAAGAATGAGGTGGGAGAATACATTAACTATGATTTGAAGGAAGTAGATTATACAGGGAATGATTGGAAAGCATTAGCTCAGGATAGGGATGTATGGAGAGCTTATATCCGTGCGGCCATGAACCACGGGTTCGATAGTGCCAGTGAGTAAGTAAGTGAGTAAGAAGAAATTAAGTATTTGGGGGTAAAAGTAGATAATAGGATAGTCAAGAAAGTTGACATAAAGAACCAGTATAAATAAGAGTAGAGCAATAACAGCAATGTTAAATTAATGTCCTATGGAGCAGATAGATAACCTGGAAAAATAAGTTTTAAATACATAATTCAATAGTGAGAAGTGCAAACATATGGAGCTGAAGCGTAACACACGTAACACGTAACAAAAACGTAGAACAAAAACTTATGTCGATGGAAATGGATTTATTGAGGAGAGCAGCAAGATGTTCAAAATTGAAAAAGTGATAGAGAGAAATAATTAATTAAATATTCAATAGTAGATTATGCAAGATATAAGCAGTTAAATGTGTATGGGCACATACGACGAATGCAAGAAGGAAGTTTACCCAGAAAACATTGGAATGGTGCCCACTTGGAAGAAGAAAGAAAGGAAGACCTCGAAACTCATGGATTCAAGAAATAAGAATTGGAATGAGAACAAGGGGACTGGAGGATATGGAGTGGATGGATAGGGACGAGGAGAGAAGGGAAATAAAACTTTAAGCACAGAGATTGTGTAAACTTGAAAATGTGTAGGCTATATAATAAAATAAATAAAAAAATCAATTTTCGTGCAATGAAATGAATAAATCAACAAATTAATTCAATTGTTCTTTGCAGTGCAAATCAGGTTATGAATAATGGTCACGGCCTAACAATAAAAAGTCTTGTTTTTTATAACCTATTCATATGTTTCCGCACATTTATTGATATTCTTCGTATGTGGTGAAATATAATAAATAGTAGCCTTATAGCATTGTAGCAAGTTAAATGGAAAAACCAGCAATGCATTCTGTACAAAATCTACGCTTAAATTGAATCCAACAACTGCAGTAGCTTAATGGAAGTGATTTTTCATGTTGGACAAATGTTCCCTCTGTTATATTAGTATAAATTATAGCACATTCATGGATTGATCTTCCAAAATCAATCACTTATTCACAGTAAAGCGTTTTTTTAAGACTGTCTGCTACGGTATACTAACAAACTCACTTACATTGAAAACATTGTTCCATGACCTAGCGAACATAAGCTCTCCACAAATTCTTATCCTAAACTATAGTTTTCCACCATCACCTGTATAATATACTTCCCTCAAATCATGGTTTATGTTATTCTCCCACTTGATTCTTGGCCTACCTATTGGGCGCTTTTCCTCTGATTAGTCTACAAGAAGTTTCCATGCTCCTGGTTCATTCCCCATATGTCCTGCTCATCGTTGTCTATGAGACTTAACTCTTATTATATCTGGTTTCCTTTAAATGTCATGCAGCACACTGTTAAGCACTCTTCTCCATTCCCCTGTCTGGTCATCTATCATTGGTCCAAAATTTTCCCAAGAACTTTATTCTCAAACTCGTAACCTTTTCTCCTATCTTAAAAGTAAGAATCCACGTTTCGCATCCATATAATATAACTGGGATATAACAGTTTTATATATTTTAAGTTTAATGTTTTTTGAGAGAAGTTGGGACAAGAGTCCCTATAATGCATAATAGTATGCATTTCCTGAACTGATCTTATGCTTAATATTTTTGTGCATCTCATTCCTATTTGTAATTAGAATTCAGCCAGCCACTTGGTTAAAATGTCCCTCACTTGCCTGCAGAACTGTAGAATTCCATTATATAGTGTATTCCTATGTGTAAACATATATTTAGTTTTATTGACGTTTACATCCAGAAGGTAATGCAGCGAGTTACTAACCTAATTTTGTAACATGTTGTATACAATATTTTGTCTACGTTTAGAGTATTTAGTATGTGCTGTATATTTAGCATATTTAATGAAATTCATTTGTTGCGGAACGATATGTTTATAAAGAAAGAGGGGGGGGGAAGACACGATAAATCAAGAAACATTGTTGTTATACAATAACAGTTATCATTAAAGTGTATTTTTCGTTTTGTTGAACCTGTATTTTATGTTTTCACAGCGAATTCTTACGAAGGGCAGCAAGAATTTCAAGAAAAGAAAAAAATAGGAACGCAGTTATAAGGGAGAAAATGAAGATTGAAGACACTATTTTATATTATATTAAAACTTAGCAATTAAGATGGTACGGACATGTCCAGCGAATGGAAGAGGATCGGCTACCAAAATGTGTTTTGGAATGGAAACCTGAGGCAAGACGAGGCAGAAGAAGACGTAAAACCTCCTGGAGTCAGGGAATATATTTATGCATGAAGGAAAAACATCTACAGCTATGAGATTGGATAGACCGACAAAATTGGTTATTGGGAATCGGACGATGTCAAATACATTAATCAACCGATGATCTATCTATCTATAGCGAGTTCTGTGTTTTGTTAAAATATAAAGTATATGTTTTGTTGCCTGGTAACTACGAAATAAAGCGTCACTGATTGTTATAATAGAAAAAAATGTTTTAGTTTTATCATGTTCCCATAAAACACCATTTATTTCTTATATCGTCTAAAATGTTCCTATAATATAGGTGATACTTACTTACTCACTGGCACTATCGAACCCGTAGGTTCATGGCCGCACGGACATAAGCTCTCCATACATCCCTATCCTGAGCTAATGCTTTCCAATCATTCCCTGTATAATCTACTTCCCTCAAATCATAGTTAATGTTGTTCTCCCACCTCATTCTTGGTCTACCAACTGGGCGTTTTCCTTCGGGCTTTCCTACAAGAAGTTTCCATGCACGTCTTTCATTCCCCATACGCGCAACATGTCCTGCCCATCGCAGTCTACGAGACTTAACTGTTCTTATTATATCTGGCTTCCCGGGGTCGACTCAGCCTCTAACTGAAATGAGTACCAGACTCTTGTTCTGGGGGTAAAGGCGGCCGTCACGCAGGGCTGACAATCCGGCTGACAAAGTGCCGATTGTCAAGAAAAAGTGGGAGCCTTAACCTCCTATTACCCCAAGGGCCTCCGGGCCTGTTGTGGGATTACTTTACTTTTTTACTTCCTATAAAGACATGCAGTTCATTGTTATGTAGTCTTCTCCATTCACCTGTCTGTTCATCTCTCTTTGGTCCAAAAATGTTCCTAAGAACTTTATTCTCAAACATAGGTGATATGATTATAAACTTGATTAGGGTTCCAGATATTTTTAGATTTTCCCTTATTTATCCTCATTAATTTCAGCAACGTGACTTTCATCTGCACTAATTTTTGCCTCTAAATATACACATTCGTCACGTGCTTTTATTTTAATGTTTTAAATATAAATTGGAAGATAGGAGAAAGAATTGAGAGAACACAGGTTCCGGGCAGGTCTTTTCCACCGCAAATCCCAAGTGCAAAATATAATCCGAGGTTGCTGTGCAAGACCTGGTATTGATTACAGGGTTGGAAGGTGTTACAAAACAAATAGACTCTTTCCGAGACATTTCAATTGTATAAAGTCGCACATCCATAATGCAGCATCGCGAATCAATCACTCCTGTGACAGTAATCCGACTGTCACTCCAGCCCCTCGCTCCACTACTCATCCCCATTTCAGCCACCCTTCAAAGTCGTTAACTTTCAGTCTTTTTATAGAAGGAGGAAATTGTGCTTCTTTCAAAATCCTTAATAATTATCAAACCTCCGAGAGAAAATCAGATTTTTCTTTCTTTAGTATAGGTTTTCAAGATTTATAATGTATATTTATTTTATTTATTTATTTATCCTGGTGGAGTTACGCCATGTGCCTTCTCTTCCACTCACCAGGAACAAACACAAGTTATATTCCATCAGAATATAACAATTACAATAACTCTAACATAAAATACAATGAAGATTTGATCAATAAGATAATATATATTACTTTACGATCTATAATACAACCAGTTAATGCTAGTTAAGAGTAAGACTAAAACTAATAATAAAGTGTATTCTAGCAAGATAAATTAAATTGTTGGTAGACTGCCGCTGTGTCTAATGTATAAAAAAAATCAAAGAAAAATAATGAGATATAGAAAACTAGTTTTACGGTTAATTTATACGATATTTAAACAAATTAAAATATTTGTTAATCTTAATATTATTTTCATAAATAATTTAATTTATCAATTGTTAAAAGAATACTATCAGTGAGGTGTATAAGTTAGTTAATTATTAAATAATTTTATGGTTTGTTTTTTAATGATGTTATAGTTTGACAGTCTCTGACATAGGACGGACATACAGAGTGTTTCAAAATAAGTATTACAGATTTCTTGGGGTTATAGAGGAGACTTAGTAGATACAGTTTTGATGAGGAACCCATTTCCAGAAACGTACTGTTTCGATATAAAATAATTTCACGATCGAAACACAATGTGCTGTCTTGTGTTTCAGAAGATGTATTACAGATTTCTAGGGGTTCTTGAACGAATTCTGGCGGTAGCAGAAATGATTGAGCACACACCAGGTCTTGTGGGGCGTGTGTACGAAAACATGAGTCGCAGGTACACTTCTTGCAACGAACAACAGGGTCGCCACATGGAACCACACTTGTAATACGACCCCTAGAAGTCTGTAACACAAGACACACGAATCAACCCATTGTGTTTCGATGTTCAAACCTAATTTACATCGAAATGGTACATTTCCGGACATGGGTTTTGCACATTTTATGGTGATATCCATGTGTTGCCAGACCTATGATTGCGTGCCTTTGTGGTTTGTTACTTCCGTTCCACTCCCTGTTCACCATGGTGTCTGTGGCGTAGAACTCTTCGTCGATCTCTTTTTCCTTCTGTTTCTTTTTTTTCGGCGACTTCTCCGTTGCTGGCAGTAGTTCCTTTGTCTCAGCTCCTCTAGGAAGTAGTATCTCCGGCTAGCATATAGGCCATTCTATTTGGTGTGTATTACTTGTACCTAATGCCTTTTTGATGTATCTTGCTTTCACTTTTTCTAACTTCTCATGTAGTATTATTTTTGTACCAATACTATAATTTCCTCCAAAATTCATTGTTTTTGTTTTTAAATTCGTTAATAATTCATATATGTATACAAATCTTACTATTGATCACAATGAGATTTCCGCATTTTTACGTGGCTCTTTTTGGGATCCTGTCCCTTTCTGAGAATGTCCCTTATAATCTTCACTATACTATCTCATGGTATGCCTACCAAGGTGGTCTAGTGGTTATGTTCCTTGCTTCTGGCCCCGAGAGTCGTGGGTTCAAAACCGGCAGGGGTCAATAGAATTTTTATGATGGAAAAAATTCAAGGAGCAAGTTCTCCGGGAGGAACTTTAAGTCGTGGACTCCGAGTCTGAAGACTTTCAGGCTTGTAATAGTAATAGTATCTTAAGTCTTAATAAAGAGGCATTTAAGCAAAATTTACTGACCTTTTTTCAATCTAGTAATACATCAGTTGCCTACTAGATGTCTCATTGACCAAATACCATTCATGAGAAATTTGGGAAATAGAATAACTAAATTAACTTATAATCAATTGATTTGGCGTTTACTTGATGAAAATCCATACATATATTTAATTAAATTAATTGACTTGGTCAAGTATCCGAACAAAGAGAGGATAAGGCAGTGTAGAAAGAAGAAAGAAATCCCGTGTATTCTGTTAACATAATCCGTTCTGATCTCCTATTGTTGGCACATTCTCCAACAGGTTGAAATGTACACTGCTCCAATATCATTCTTGATGTGATCCAGGTACTGGCATATCTGTAACGGAAGGTACAAAGAAAGAAGCTAAGCACTCGGTGCAAAATTCACGAAA
>JASPKZ010003477.1:0-44523 GCA_030220185.1 Diploptera punctata
TATAGATAGAAAGATTTGCGTTAGACGGTACTGCTCAGGGTAGCTCAAAATGGTAGAGCACTTGGATAGAAAACCAAGGGTCCCGGGTTCAAGTCCCGGTCTGAGCTATAATTGTCTCTTTTAAATATGATTTATCCATCATTGAGAGTATGGAATTAATAATTAAAACATCGAAATAGCCGTACTGGCATTTATATGTAATGCATAATTCCCAAATATCCTGTCTTCTTAATAGGAGGCCGCCATTTGAAAAAAGATAGAAGCAAAGGCGTCAATCATTTTGGTGGTCGGGAATTTAACGTATATATAGAAAGATTTGCGTTTAGATCGGTACTTGCTAGGTGAGCTTCAAATGTTAGAGCAACGTGGGACTAGAAAACCAAGGTCCGGGTTCAAGTCCGGTTGAGCGTATAATTTTTCTCTTAAATATTTAATAATGACTCGGGCTTTATTGATCTGAGGCATTATACTAGCAGCTCAAATGTCTGTACACGTTTTTCTTTCACAATCAGCAGGACCATTTTCTCATAAATTATTATATTCTCTTCAAAGGATCTTGAATAGCCAGCCCATCTGTGTGTGCAAATTTAAAAAACCATGTTAAGAGGAGTTTACACAACAATTGTCAGTACTGGTTGGTACAAGAAATGAAATCTGAGCTAATTAGTATGAGTTAGGGATTTGACTCGCCTAATTTTTTTATTTTCTTGCAGACTTATCGTTTCTCCACATGTATGTGGCATTGTCATGCTTCCTAACTGTTTATTTACAGTTGTCAAGCCTGTAGGTTAATTCGCACCCTCTGTTGGCTACTGATGGAACTTCCAATCAGATTTTTTCCCTGGGGTTGTCAAAATTCATTGTTTTTCCTTATTCTTGTGGGTGTAAATTTTCTCCCAAATTGAGTCAAAATCCTATCCCAATAATTAAGAGCCTCATAGTGTTACTTCCTTCAATTTCCCCCCCCCCCAATGCCCCAGGTTGTCTTTCGACATTCCTGGTTTCTTCCTGGCATGCATACTGTAACCCACTTTGAGTTGGGGCGCCTGGAAGGCGGGGTTATGGGCCCGATGATGTGATGATGATGATAATGGTGCACCAGGGAGAGTCCTAATCCTAAGCTTAACCTAAGATGAATATGAATGATGATGATTCTTGTCTTACAGGTGAGGGGAAAAAACCCCGATAAAAACCTCACCCAGAAAAACTGTCCCGACCGGGGATCGAACCGGGGCTCTTGGTGTGGTGACAAGGGCAGCATGCTACCCCGAGACCACAGATTAAATACTGAGCTAGTTTACATTTCTCCCAGATTTACACTTACCCCATCTGACCCGTTATACACTATTCATGGTAAGCCATGGAAGGTATTCTCTAAATCAGCTAAATTCGACCATTAGAAATGGGGGGTTTATCTGAAACCCAAAATTAAATTTGGACTCTAGCAACTGCCATGTTTGGTTCCTCGGAATTTATACCATACAGTTTAATTAATTTTAAATGGCATGTATTCTGTAAGATACATTGGTTTAATTTTAGAATATTTTAATAAAGTAATGGAAAAATTCGTCAGTAGATATTTAAATTTTATTTTTGAAAAGAAAAATATATGCCTAGATGGGGTTTGAACCCAGGACCTTTGACTCTCTATGTCAATTTGCTCTTCCATCTGAGGCTACCCAGGCCTCCAATCTAAACGCAATATTTTTCTCTTATACATAGTTAATTCCCTAACCCCAAATGCTACGAGCCGTTGCTACGATTTTTGCAAATGGCAGCTTCTTTATTAAGAAGACTTTTATTGCGGAATTTAAAACATTACTTATAAAGCCAGTAGTGCTGCTTCTTTCAATGTTAATATTATTCGTTTTTTAAAATCTTAATGATGACAACATTATATTTGAAAAGAGAAATATATGCCTAGATTGGGGTTTTTAATTTGTTTAGTAAATTAATTATGGGAAATTAATATTAAATTAATTTAAATTTGTGTCAAAATTATACAACTATAAATAATACAGAGGTAATAACTTAGTTATACAATATGCAATCTGACATTTTAAATAAGTTGGCATCCGATATTAAGTTTCTCAATTTAACAAAATACATATTTATTCTGTAAATCAGCAAATTTGGAACATAAATTTGACTTGTTGATTATTATAAAAATACAATAGGAAGTAACAATATGAGGTTCTACTTAATAAGTTTGGTCTGCCTTCTCTACCTCACATTTGGTTGTTTCTTGTAAGGCATCTTTCAAAGACTGTACCAACTGAAGATGAAGCAAAGATGTTTTACAAGGAAACAACCAAATATGAGGTAAAGATGATGGGCATACCAAACTTATTTATTGACTTGCTGCGTTTACGAATTCTGTTGTGACAGATTTTCTTCCTATAACATTATTTCTATATTCATTCTATGCCACATTGTACTACTGATAAAACCAAAACTTGTGTTGCATTGACCTTAAGGAGAAGAGCTGTAGTCGTATGGAAGAAGGGGAACTGTTTGCAAACAAAGATGGTAGAAACAGTGGTGCTGTATCTAGAAGTATTCTATAACCTGTGGCTTTATCCCTAGCAAAAGAGACTCAGTCCTGTGTCTGGTGGTTATCATGCTGTAATGAATAATTATTTTATGGCAGATGCCTCATTGTCAATAATTGCAGAAAACATTCCTACTATTGGTAGATTCTCAGAACCAGAATTATACTAGTTAATCAATAATGTACCAGAATTTTGAACATTAAGGATATCCTAAATATAGCCAGATTAAATGGTTCTAATCTTTCTTCTTCTTCCTTCCAACAACTTAAAGAATGCTCTACCCTGCAAATTGTTAGTAAAGAAAGAATTATTTCAAGAAAATTACTTACCATCCAATAATATATAGGAAATTTTTCAAAAATTATTTGACAAATACAACATTACTTTGGCACCAATTAAATTAATTTAGTCTGGAAAAACTTTGAAGTACCAATAAAAATAATCAACATCCCAGACAGTAAGAAATCTGGAATTTATCAAATTAATTGTAATGATTGTAGCAAAGTATACATAGGAAAAACAAAAAGGAATTTGGAAACACGCACTAAAGAACATTTTAGAAATATTAAAAATTGTGAAATTGAAAAAATCAGCAATTGCTGCACATAGTTTGCTAGAACATAATAAAATTGAAAAAGAGGCAAAACTTTTGAAAACAATTGGATAAACCGTTGGAATTGACAATTTGGGAAAATGATATTCATTCAGAAGAATAAATATTGATCTATGAATTTCGATATTCCGGTGGATAAAAATTTAATACGAAATTTATAATCCCAACGAAAGATGGCAGCACAAGAGGTGATGTCATTAGAGAAATCAACAATCACAGAATTTTATCAGTGGAAGCCATGACTGAAGAGGGACATGATATTGTCTGAAACCGTCGGTATCAAAGAAATTTGAAATCATATGAGGTGAGTCGATAAAAATATGTTCTCCACTCACTATTAATAAGGAAATCTGTTTATTTTTTTTTTTTTTGCAGAAGAAGCAGAAGACTTACAACAGAGAATTTGAGCACAAAAACAAAGCAAACTCTGAATGCTATTGGGTATTCGTCATCCTCAAACCGACATGGCAGACGTCATCGTGAATTGCCTGCATTGCCTTCTTCGTCCTCTAGGTGAGTGTGTTGTATATATTTATTGCTCGTCCAGGAAAACAGGTGGGTTGCTTGCAAGCATGTTTTTTGTTCTTCAATCATCCACTTGATTTTGAGTTGAGAATTTTATTAACTTTAAGTTACATTTTGTGTTTCTTCATTTTACTAAATGTGTCACGTTGAATACTGGTTTTAAAAGTCAATTTCTGACTGTTTTTTAAATCTAAACTACTAATATACATGAAAACTTTAAAAAAATATATATGTATACTCATCATTGATGGATTTTTCTAACTTTCCATCCCATACCTTTTGTCATATGACTTACTTCACGGATTGCCTCCAATCAGAAATCAAGATGTTGCAAAATTATGCATATCTCCCCCTCTTGAGGTTTCTGTTGTTAGTGCTGGAGACGACATTATAACTGTGCGACGTTGATTAAGCATGGTTGACTGAAGGGGTTATCCGTGCAGGAGAAGCCCTGTCTTCATGAACTAAGTCATACGACAAGTATAATAGTAAGACTTGACAATGCTATATGTTTAACAATTAATAAAGGTATGTGGTTATGTGGTAGAGAATGAGGAAGGCTTACAACTCAATGGTATTAATAAGCTGCTAGTTTATGCTGATGATGTAGTACTATTGGCCGATAGCGAGGAGATACTAAAGGCCAACATGCACACACTATTGAGTACACACTAAGAAATTAGGACTGGAAGTAAATATCAATAAAACTAAATATATGGTCACACGTAGAAATTCATTATATAATGGAAATGGACAGCTAATGACAAATGAGGGAAATTTTGAGGAAGTGGCTGAATTCAAATACCTAGGAACACTAATCACAAATAGGAATGAGATGCACAAGGAAATTAAACACAGGCTCAATTCTGGAAATGCATGCTATTATGCATTGCAGAGACTCTTGATGTCCCAACTCCTTTCAAAAAATGTTAAAACTGAAAATATATCAAACTAATTATTCTACCAGTTTATTATATGGTGTGCGAAACATGGACTCTTACCTTTAAGGGAGGAAAGGAGATTACAAAGTATTTGAGAATAAAGTACTCAGGAAAATTTTTGAACCAAAGAGAGATGAACAGGCAGGTGAATGGAGAAGACTACATAACAATGAACTAGTGGTCTTTATAGGAAGCCAGATATAATAACAGTTAAGTCTCGTAGACTGCGATGGGCAGGACATGTTGCACGTATGGGAAATGAAAGAATTGCATGGAAGCTTCTTATAGGAAAGCCAGAGGAAAACGCCCAGTTGGTAGACCAAGAATGAGGTGGGAGAATAACATAACTATGATTTGAGGGAAGTAGATTATACAGGGAATGATTGGAAAGCATTAGCTCAGGATAGGGATGTATGGAGATCTTATGTCCGTGCAGCCATGAACCTACAGGTTTGATACTGCCAGTGAGTAAGTAAGTATGTGAGTGAGTGAAAGAAAGCATTCATCCAACATGACCCACCTTACATGAATCAGTCGCTAGAGTCACTACTGTCCTCAATTATCACTAAAAATATTAGTACTTTTACAAGCTGCCGTTTTCACACTGAGTAAAAGAACAGGTATCGGAGTCTGGAAACATAGCAGCTGTCATTGGAATGTTTGAAGGATGAATAATAGTACATAAGGGCTACCAAAATTTACAAAAAAAGTAATATATGCATATGATTAATTAAGTATATTACCATATTATTAAGTAGTAACTTACTATGATTGAAATAGATAAAATGAGGAGAGGTATGAAACATTTTATTGTATTGTATAGTAAGCCCATGTTTTCCCTTTACAGAGATTTAGGCGCTCTCCCCTACAGGGAAGAATTTCAACCGTAGTAATTTAGTTACCACTGTTTTTGTATAGATGTCATTTTTGAGTGGTCCGAGGTCAGCGTTTCCACCTCATACTGACATCTAGGAAACCAAGGTAGTACTAGGACGGGAAATATTCGGTAAATTTTGCTTAGAGGCCTTTTCATTCAGGCTTAAGGATTTTTTACGAGCCTGAAAATATTCAGACTCGGGACCCACGGCTTAAAGTCCCTCCCGGAGGACTTGCTCTTTAGATTTTCCGTCCTAAAAAATGTAACTTATCTGAAATTAAACCATATAGTAATTTAATTACCTTGAACTTTTATTCCTATAAAAGTTCAAGTCAATTATTATTTCGAAAAAAAAAACTGAACAGGGATTTGATCCCAAGACAAAAAGCTTTTGATATGGTAAATAGAAGTAAATTATAGGATATAATGAGAAATAAAGGGTATTCCACAACATTTGATTATGGCTGTACAAAGTTTGTATGAAAATAATAAAATTGTAATTTTGGATTGGATTTTAAATCAAAACAAACAAAAAATGGGAATAATAAATTGTGGTGTCAGATAAGGGTGTCCTTTATCACCTTCTCTTTTTTAATTTATATATAGGCAAAGTTATGTTAAAGTGGCAGATTAATTTAAATAAACATTTTAAAATAAATAATACAATATAGGATACCAATATTATTTTCCGATGATCAAGTAGTGATTAACCAGTTCAGAAGATGATCTACAAAGAGCTATTTTTAATTTGGAAAAAGTAGTGTCAATTACAATTTAAAAATTTCAAAGAATAAAACTAAAAAATTTTAGCACTTAAAGGACATGATACCTTAAGACCAAAAATAGTAATTGATAATAAAATTTTAGAGCAAGTGAACAGTTTTAAATATCTAGGTTTCAATTTATCATATGTTAAAATTGAAGATATTGATGACAAAATAAATAAATTTAATCTAATGTGTGGCACTTGTTGCGACAAGAGTCGCTCTCTCTGTCGGTAATAGCAGACACCTGCCGTCGATTGTTACGCTAATTATGTAGTTCATCTGACTTCCGATTGTAGGCACCTGAATACAGTAATGCTGAGTTGTGTTGGGTAGCATTTTTGTTGTATACTGTTGCCCAACGTCTGCATATTGTGCTCAGGTCTGCAGATGACTACAAGATTTTTTGTGTGTGTTAGGCTCTCGCAGTGTGCATTAGAGTAGCATCAGTGTGCGTTAGGCACTCTCATCATGGACGGTAGTCCTCTTACTAAGTAATTGTATAAGAGATTCGTGGGAGGTGGATCTCCCCCAGCTTACAACTGGATATTGACAAATTCTCCATCTTTACCTTTGGTTGATCGCCATCGAAGGTGATAATTGAACTTTGTGAGGTTTGGAATTCCTTAAACTTACGTGGTTATTGAGGGCCACGTGCTGCCTCTTCCGAAGTTAATACACTTTGAGACCCCTCTAGTTCTAGGAACGGACTTTGATTCAAATATTTGGTCCTGCTTTAATTGTATCTACGTAGTAAGTTAGCACAAAATAAACTTGATTTTCACCGATTACATGTGTTGTAATAACTAAATTTACTGATGTTTTTATTATTAATTTAACATTTCTCAATGAAAGATAAATTAAATTTGAAGAGAAAAATTTTTTTTTTTTTTTGCGTCTAGATCGTAACTCGCCTCGGTAGCTCAGTTGGTAGAGCACTTGGCCCGGAAAGCCAAGGGTCCCGGGTTCGAGTCCCGGTCTAGGCGAAAAAAAAAAAATTTTCTCTTCAAATTTAACTAAATTTACCTTTATAAAAATCCAGCACCCCAGAGGAATATTAGGAAAAGGATTCAAAATTAGACCGTGTTGGCCACACAACAGCCCTATTAAAAGAACCCTTAAAAATACAAGAAAAGAAACAAAAAATTAAATTTTATAAAATAATGGCTGTGTCTGTGTTGATGTAAGGATCAGAATGTTAGACGATCACTAAAAAGACAAGAACAAAGATTGGAAGCAGCTGAGGTGAGATTTTTAAGATTATAGCAGGATATACTCTGCTAGATAAGAAAAGAAATGAAGATATAAGAAAGGAAACTAAAATATTTTCAAACTTGCAGACTGAATAATTAAACATAGGAACTAAATTTGAATTTAAATTTGAAACATAGGAACGCCTGGAAAGAACATATTGATAGAATGCCAGAAGGAAGATTTCCAAAATTATTGCTAAATTATAAACTGCACAGGAGGAGAAATGTTGGATGCCCACACAGAAGATGGTTCTGAACAATTTTAACAATTCTAGCTTTCATGAAACCTGAACGAGCCAACAGGCTTAATCCCTGGATGATGATGACCTCTAGCTTTGTAAGCTAGTGTGCTATCCTTTACACTTTCCACGGCTTCCGATGCAACCATTAATTTATCTTCATATACAACAATCTTACTGTTAGTTTTTTAAAATATTAAGCTTTATTGATATAAGAGTGTAAAAAATTCTCATTAAAATGTCTTCTAGAATTAGAAGTCGTCAGTTGGCGTCGGTTCCCACAGCTACTTGTGTCGGGTGATATGAGAATTGTATATGAAGAAAGAAAAATTAAGTTGCAATGGATGAACACACTAGGGTATGGTTGAAATCCAAGTTCAGGCATTAATTTTTCTTTCCAAAGTAATAATTTTCTATCATTGTGAGTGTTAAAAAGTAAATAAAAACATCAAATTAAGTTAATATACACAGCTAAGCTATTGTAATGACTGGTAAAGAGAAAAAAAAATTCTGCCGTAAACCAGAAATTGAACTTAGAAGCCTTCAGCTCTGAGTGCTGATTCCTTACCAATGAACTATTTAGGCTTCATTGCCTTCAGCTCTGAGTGCTGATTCCTTACCAATGAACTATTTAGGCTTCATTGCCTTCAGCTCTGAGTGCTGATTCCTTACTAATGAACTATTTAGGCTTCTTCTTCTTCCTTCGAAGTATTAGGCCAAGGCCTATTACGATCCTATAGAAAAATTCCTGGGAAATTCTCGTATAAGACTTGAAAGCATAAAATAGTCCCTTCGATTGGTTGCTGGCCAAAGGAAGGCAAGACCAGTGATGGGGATGCCATCTTATAGCCTCTGGTCAGGCTTTTCTGGAGAAGAAGAAAAGAAAATAAGGAAACATGAAATGGAAGAAAGGAAAGCACACCACCTAGCCCTCGGATGCCCTAATAGCATCGGGGTTGAAAATAACAAGAGTTAACAAGAGAGGTTAGATAGTAAAGTTAAAAGAGTGCAAAAACACAAGTAAGTGGAAGAAATGTTTTGCACAGCTTGGGCACCTTGTGGTCGCCATCCACATATCCCCTAGATGAGGACCCCTGAGGGGTCATTTCCTTAAATGTTGTTAAATAATTTATCACTTCGCCTCATACCCTTGTTTTCTTTTTAGACTGGTTTTGGAATAATTCCGTTTCTACTTCAGTATTTTCATGATGTGTTGTTTAGTTGTGGTGATGCACTCAATGTTACTTCCTATAAGTTTAAACAAATAATCTCTCTTTAACCTTTCCCCTACTTACCAAATTTTCTGGATGTGAAGCAGGGAATTCAAAGGAACAATTTTTTTTTTTAAATCTAGCTATTGAAAATTCTCTCCAACTAGTGGGAAAATCTAGAAAAGATAGAAATAGAAACCCACTGATAGTATAGTTTATTTCAATGTCACATCATTATTTACCAGTGTAAAAAAAATGGAAATTTTAAACATCAGGCTAATCAAAAATATTATGAAAGAGAGTAAAGAATATTTAAAAATATACTGAACTATGCATTGATCAAATGTTTTTTTGCCAACAAAGGGAATTACAACGTATATAGAGAAAAATTTGCATTTAGATCGATACTTGCTCAGGTAGCTCAAATGGTAGAGCACTTGGACTAGAAAACCAAGGGTCCCGGGTTCAAGTCCCGGTCTGAGCGTATAATTTTTCTCTTCAAATATGATTTATCCATCATTGAGATGTATGAAATTAATAATAAAAACATCGAAAAAAGGGAATTTCTTTAGACAAAAGTCAGGACTTTCAATGGGTAACCCATTGTATCCTTTTTTGACAAATATATTCATGAGTAATTTTGAATGCAAAAATAATTAAAGCACATCTCTAATGTTCAAATTTTCGCTGCAGATATGTGGACGGTGCAATTTCTATAGTTGAACAAAAAACATGTAGAAGGATGCTTTAGAACTCTAGAATATCTAGATGAAAATAAGCATACTAACTTTATAAACCAAGAGAGAGAACAATTATTTACCATTTTTGGATCTCAATTGCATAGAAATGAGGGGGAAAGAAAGAATTTGGCATTAATAGAAAAGAAACACACACAGATAACTATATTAAATCAACAGGAGTTAACCATATTTCACACAAAATGGTAGTTTGAACAGCCTAACACATAGATTGGTAAAATATACCCTTGAGCAGAGAAAATTCTGAGTTATAGAAAAAAAATTGATAAGTACAAAAAAAATTGAGGAATGAAAGCACTCTTCAGATAGAAAAACCAATTCCAAAAGATTTTTGAAAAATGTATTATCAGATTAGAACAAAAAAATTCTATAGCCTAATTAAACTAATAAAACTAAGAAATGAAAAGATAATAGTGGCAAAAAATCAGTAATATATCAAATAAAGTGTGCTGATTGTGATAAGATATACATAAGGAAAAGAGAGAGACATTTAACCTTCAGAACTAAGGAACACATTAGAAAGTAAAAAAGAAAGTAGAAAAGTCTGAAGTAGTTGCTCAATTTGGTCAGAAACGCATAAAAATGATGTAAATACCCAATTATTAAAACAGTTAGAAAATACTAAAGAACTCACCATTTAGGAGAAGATCTATATCCAGAAGAACAAGGATAGAATCATGTATTTTGAAATTACTAGGAGAGAGAGATTTGATATGCAAGTCCTTTGGAACATATAAAATTGGAGTGGGAGTCGACATCCAAGGCTGACAATATAAAAATCAACAGTCTGGTCAAACTGACGATAAAAACAGAAGATTTGTTTTGAAACATGTCCTAAAAGAACTCGGCTACCATGAGGTAAAATGATAACATACTCAACTTATTTATTATAAATATCTTCTTCGTCCAATTACTTCTTTTGAAAACTTCTATCTCATTATAATTAATACTGATACTGTAAATGTATCATTGTAACATTTTGTAATCATCCTAGAGGATTTTTTATGTTATATTTAGTTTAATATGTTTTAAGTCCTGGACAAATTCTGGACATATCCAGAGTGTCCAGCAGTCTGGAAAACTGGAAATAAGTTGGGAATTTGAAAGCAACTGGGGTATAGATGGGAATTCGTAAAGTGACTTGCATCTATGTTGTATTCATATCAAAAGAATCACAATCGTTAAACCACATTCTAAAAATGAGTACAGATATTGGAATATATCTTGGAAGAAATGAGCTTCTTGGGGGAACATGGTGAGTGCCACTGCCACTAAACAAGCAATATTTGTCTTCCTTGCTTGTTTTGTGTAACAGAGTGGTATGTGATTGGTATTATTTTCTCACTTACGCAGTAGATAGCAAGAGAAAGACATATGGTAACAGCCATCTGCTCCTGGAAGCAGAAACACAAAGGCAAGGGAGAGATAACATTGTAACATTCCTTTTGGTACTTCATTATGTTCCCCCAAGCAGCACAAATGTTTATGAAACTATAGCATATGTGTTGGTGGAATCATGCTGCTGCCACTTTAAAGATGCTGGCCTTTGTCAATGCAATATTGTATTAAAAATTCATATAAAATTATGGAATATTCACCTGAAAGTTCCATCTCCTCAACTTTAAGTCAATTATTTAACGGTAGCGCTTTCGGGACTTGTCCCATCATCGGCATTAACTTTTGAATAATACCTCACTGGAACACATGGAACTTCTCCCAGTTGAATATTGTATTACACAAAAATACTTGATACGGCATATGTAGTTCGAATAAGCCAGATGAATCCGGTCCTCTATTCAATAAGCTTAGAGTCAGCCTATTGAACACAAACAAATTTTAATGTAACTTGGCGAGTGCTTTTCGTTTGATCTTTTGCTTTTTGCATACAATTGACCAGTTCTTCCTATTAATATTTTATTGAAATCCTTACAAATTGTCAAACATTAAAAAAATGAGATATGAATAAAGTAATTTTAACATGAGATTGTTTGCAATGTTTTATAGTAACATAGTTCTTTTTTTTTTTCATGTTTCAATTAATAATAAAAAATGATTTTGCTGTTCTTAATTAAGCCCTTGCCATAAAAATAAACTATTTTTATCATTTACACATATTAAAAAAATATTTTACAAAATTAGCTTTACTAGAATTAATTCAATTTAGCACTTAAAAAACTCGGGAATTATTTTTTTGATGCCATGAAAAAACTGGGAAATAGTAAGGAATTTCATACTTGTAATTTGCTGGACACCCTGATATCCTATAGGATATTAAACAAACAATATTTAATTTTTTTTGCATTAAAACTTTGTTGAATCTGACTTGCAGACATAAGAAAAATAGAAAACAAACATGAAGAAGTGAAGTTTTCAAGATGAATATGCAACTAGGAAGCAAGATTTTTCATCTTTAAATTTTGGCTTTTTTTCTTTTCCAGAGAGCAAATAATTAAATAAAAATTGTTCATGATTTCTGATAAATAATTCTAATTTATTGATGTTCATTACATTTTTTTTATATCAAAAAATGAATTCCAGATGTAATTTATAAAGAGTAATTAATAAAACATAATGAATTATTTTTAGCCTTCTTTGTATTTCTTGTTAGAATGGATGTTGTTTAACTGAGGACAAACACATTTTTTACACCATTATCTTAAATGGTGCAGAAGAACTAGATATATATATTGTTTAATCACATCTTTCATATACTTTTTTTTTTTACCATATTTTTGTGATCCGAAAGGTGGATGTGTGATTTATCAAGGAAAGTTTATTGCTTCAGTACGTTGTATTGTTCATGGATAAATTTTTAGTTTCACTACCACAGCGAGAACGTTAAAAATTAGTAATATTTCCCTTAAATATATCTGGTCCTACAGTGAACGATGCAAATTGGTCAGAATAAGTTCATTTTCCCTTTAAATGAATATTAATTTTATTTTGTTGTTCATCTATAAAATATAAACCAAGTAAGAGGCAGTCATTTGCTTTATTACCCCACTCTTGATTCTCAGGCGCATCCCTCATGTATACATATCGCCTCATATTTTTGTATCCTTTCCAGGATTAGTGTAGAGGACATTTATCTCATTTTCGAAGAGAAAAATTATATGCTCAGACCGGGACTTGAACCCAGGATCCTTGGTTCTCTAGACCAAGTGCAATCATATATGTTATCCATCATTTCCGTTGGGGTTACTGTGTTAAAGTTTTAAGAATTGTATAACAGCAACCTGATATCTGTCGTCCTCAATAATTTGCAGTGTTGTTTTATATGAGGCCTTTCAATAACTTATGTATCATCTGCTTTCATTTTGGTACTGACTGTTATACAATTATTAAAACTTTAACATCATTGAGATGTATGAAATTAATAATAAAAATATTTATCTCATCTTCAACTGACATCTGACTATTGATTTGACATTTGGTATTCCTTTTCTTCTCCTCCCTCTGTTGGTGGACTAATTAACTCCAAATCAAACTTTTTCCCCAGGAATCTCACAATGAAGTGTAAAATCTGATTAATTTACTGTTTATATTCAGTACAAAATGAAGATGGAGTTATGTCGAATAAGTATTTAAAAATATTTTTGGATAATACATTGGAATTATTTGCATATATGAAAATGTATTCTAAACTATTATAATTAGTTATGTTTTAATTAATTCATTTAAATAATTTACTGGTGAATTAAGGTCTTCAAGCTTTCTCTTCCACTCAGGCAGAACTAATGGATCTACAAAAGTTATACAATAATAAAAATTTGCATATGAGATAAGCTGAAAGTAACTATACTGCAGCCACTGATTCTCTGGCCTTGACATTGTTGCCTGGATATTCAGTGGGAGTGGCCGCTTTATGTATGTGGTTAGCAGACATACAGCTGACAACATCTCAGCAATTTCAAACCTTTCTAGCACTTTATAGCTGCGTCAAGAGCAGTGATTGGTTGTGGCAGACATCTAATCCCACTACAACAATATCCTTATTGGCAGTAGAGGGCGAATTCTCCCTTTACCCCTTGTATAACATAAACTTCAGACCCGGAGGTATGACGGCTCGGGTATAATGTGCATATTGCAGATTAGTTAATTTATAAAATATTAATCGCAACTGATTTAACCTATGGTGTGTGTGTATGTGTGTGTGTGTGTGTATATATATATATATATATATATATATATATATATATATAATAGTGTCCCACACCATAGATAAATGGTTTAAGGCATGATGCCTTGCTCCAGAGTTACGGACTTGCACTAGTTAAAGTCCCCATGGAGGAAGAAATTCTCTTGTGAAATTTTGGCCATTATGAGACCGGTGCCAACCCAGCATCGTGATAAATTGAGGTAGCTACAATAATAGCAGCTCCAGATTGAGAAAACCAGCTATAAGTTTGTGTAAGTTGTCTTTTGATTGCATATATGAGGTTTGATATTTACAATTTGTCATCATTACATGGGGATCTTCTGTGTCACATTCAGTACCAGGCACTGAGCAGGGCATTTAAACCCACAGGCCAGCCATTTAAATATCCCAGCTACCCTTTTCGTGGCACTTCAGAAAATGGACCATTATTCACAAACTATTAGTCCTAGAAAATTCAAATTTTGTACCTACCTAAAGGAAATATCCGAGTAGGATTTGATGGTGAAATAACTTGGGTGATTGACATCACATGGTATCGGCATATCAATTTCAGGAAGTGGAAGTTCGTCTTCACTTTCACTTTGTGAATCTTCTAATTCAGGAATCAGTTCATCATCTGAATCATCATCGTACAAAATATTCACTAATTTTTCTTCAGTGAGATATTTTTCTTTCACCATGGTTTTACTCACGCACAAACAACAGTGCGATAACGAGAAACATATACGACTGCATTGGAGCAAGTTTGGGTGAACGAATTCCATGTGTTGTTTGTTTTAAAAATAAAAGGGGATTCACCAAGGTTAAACGTGTCAAACGGGAATAGAAAATGTACATTTACATGCCATCTATGATCTCCAAGACATACTAAGCCAACACAATATTTACGCATCGAATATAAATGCAGTTTGTTTGTGCCCGCTCTAAAATGAGTTAACTGACCGATGACCGCATATGCGATAGTCTCTTTAAATGCCTTAACTGGTTTACGGTACTGAATGTGACACATGTAATACAATGCCTATTCTTTAATAAACAAGTGTACTTTAATGAGGTACATTAAATCTGCAGCTAGTAGATGTATAATTTACATTACATTAGAAAGCATTGTTTATAGAATAATACTTTAAAGTATAAGCTGATTTATTATGTGATAAGGGCCCTGTAAATTCATTAGTGCAGTTGGCTAAACGACACTCCATGCTATAAAACTTTCTTCTGCCACTGATCTTGCTACTATTCCTCTTTGTACTAGCATCCAGGTGAATAATAACTGCAAGAAAGTGTTCTCAATTCTTCATTCCCTAATAGATTTAGAAACTTCTTCCCATGAAATTAAAACAAATACTTGTACAGACTCTTGTAATGCTGCACTTCAATTACTGCAACATATTTCTGACTAATCTGACAGACTGCAGCATGCTCATAATGCATGCATCTGATTTGTATTCAATCTCTGTCATTATGACCACATATTGTCTTTATTTCATACCTTATTCTGGATAGGTCTCTAAATGACCAAAAGACTCTACATTAACCAACTTTGCTATTCCAAATTGTGCACACATATTTGCCACGTATTTATCAACACATTTTTGAAGTTTTTCGGGCGCATCACACTTTAGGCACAAGTTTACCCGATATTAACTTTACTTTCGATACCACCGCACAGAACGTGTTTATACTCTGAATCTTTCCCCAACTAGTCTATATATAAAATATATCTGTCACAATAAATTTTTTGACATTGAGCCATGCACGCTGGAAATTGCTCAACGTCAAAAAGTAAATTATAACCTCAATAAAGGCTCACTGCTATAAAGTAAAAATATTCTTGGTAATTTGCTTACTGGTGATAGGAGCCTTACCACGTGGCAGGTGGAGACCGCGTTAGCACTACATCTAGTAACAATGAGAATATATATAAGGAAAATGAACAGGTTTGTCCTAGACTTGCTCGGTAGAGTAATACGGTTAGGGTAGCACAGGGGAGTTAAATCAAGAGGTCCTGGGTTCAAGTCCCATCCGAGCATTTATTTTTCTTATGTCATATATATAGAGCGAGGAATTATATGAAGAAAATTATACCAAAATGTGAAATCATAATAACAAAATATGAAAAATAAGAAAATTATGACACAAAGATGTTGAAGCTACTATTTTTTTTAAACTTTTTACATATATTTGTATACACAAACCCTGTATAATTTTTGGATATACATACCAGCACACAAATGAGACAAGAAGATCTTTTTGTAGCACAAGAAATCAAGAATTTCACTGCATTTCCATTTTAATTAATTTTTCATTAACTCTGACTCAATATAAAATATGTTCATGATTTGAAGCAATTTTAATGGCTCAGGTTGTAGTGTAGTTGTTTGACGAATCACGCTAACAAGCCGGAAGGTCAAGAGTTTGAGTCTCAATATTGGGTGGATTTCTCAAATCACGACTGCGGTTTTCCAATTTTTTATTGTTTCCATAAAAACTGAAAATCTATGGCTGTTAATTCCTAAAACAAATGTCTGAATCATGTCTATGGTTTCATAACATTTTCTGTGAATTTTCAGTCATTTTTATAGGTGTTATGGGAACAATAAGTAATCGAAAAACCGCGGTCGTAGTTTAGACTTCGGTTGAGAAATCCACCCAATGGGGTCAGGGTTTTTAGCTGAACCAAACCTTCTGGCGGCATCATAGTCCTAGGGTCTACTTGGCTCTTAATTATATGAGTACCAGACGCATGTTCTATTTCGGCCAGTATGGGATTGGTGCCCACCCAGCATTGTGAGGCATTTGGTAGCTACAATAAGTAGCGGATCCAGGTTGGCAAAACCAGCTATAATGGCTGGGGAACTCGACATGCTGACCACATGCCACCCCTACACTGGCTAGATTATCATCTACCTCTGTGATTGACCCATGTGGATGTGAGGCCAGCAGCCGGATGGTAGGCTAAGGGCCTTCTAGGCCTGTCACGCCATGGAATTATTATTATTAGACGCATGTTCTGGGACTAAGGTGACTGTCATGCAGGGCTGAGAATCCAGTGTACATCCTTTGACGATTGTCTAGAATGTGGAAATCTCAACATCCATCTATCTTAAGGGCCTCCCAAGTCAGTAGTATGACACTTTACTTAATAAATTAATACTGGAAGATTTATATATATATATAAACACGATAAATTCATTTATCCAATGATATTTAATTATGAAATCCAAACACAAAAAAATATAGTAACCGAAACAAACATGTTTCCATTGAATATATTAATATATTTAAAAAAAAAAAAAGAATATATTAATACCAGTAAAAAAATTAAGAGTGGGTACAGTTTGAATGACTGCTATTTACCTTGCATAAAGATATTGAATTCCAACATATGTAAATGTCAACAATAATATTAAATTGGATGAATCGGAACACAAGTAGACCAAGTCCAATATGTCATATTTGAAAAACAAGATGTTGAAATTAATTGATCCACAAATAATTCTAGGGGGTATTTCAAAACTATCTTTGCAAATAATAAAATGATTTTTAATCCTATAACTACACTTATGAACATGGTGAAATCATCATCATCATCACTCCAGGGATTAGGCAATTGCCCGTTCCGACTTCATATTGCATCAGCCCAACGTCTTCTAGGTCTTCCAACATCACGCCTTCCTCTTGCTTGATAATTTCTGGCTAACAATGGATATCTCTCCTTACTCATTCCATCCATGTGATCAATCCATTTCTGTCTGTAATTTGTGACTTTATCCAATAAAGGCTGTACTTTCAATTCTTCTCTTATATCCTCATTTCTTATTCTATCAAGTCTTGTACATCCTTTTACTTGTCTTAGGAACTGCATCTCTGCCGTCTGTATTCTATCATTCTGTCTTTTCACTGGAGCCCAGGTTTCACATCCATACAATATTGTGGGAACCGCCATAACAATGGTGAAATGTAATTAGAATTATTTTAACATTAGTTTTTTCATGAAATTGTCTGAGCGGAGTATCTAGTTTTGGTCCACCTGTGCTTTGAACAATCTAATTATCAATTCTGTTCGTAATACACAGTTAAGAGATTTGTCTACATTTTATACATTTTTTTTAATGCCCGTCCATCAGAATTGTTTTATACGATCAGAAAGCATGCTCCACACTATATGATATGTGAGGAAACGTGTACTGCTCTATATTTCATAGTTTGATGTTAGTGAGAATAATATTGGCCTTACCTACAAGAACTTTATACTAATTTCATAAACTGTGGAGTAAGACCTTTTTATCAGCACAGCATCAAGTTTAGCAGCAACAGTCTTCCCTACATTGTAGCATTAGTAATTCCTAGAATTACTAATTTGGTTATTATTTGGGACCACACAATAAGCTTTTGTTATGCAGTGGTTAACGGTAACTAAAGGGTTGGCAGGTATATGTACCTGGCTAAGTGAAACTAATGTTTATTATAAAAGTGTAAATTTGTTAGACGTGTTGACAATACATTTTGTAAAAGGAATACTTGAGCCAATTTAAAACGTCTTTGGAAAATTAATATAAAAGGCCAAGAAATTTTATTGTTAAAACAGTGTGTGGTCTGGTGGCCCATACGATAACAGTGTGGTTAGTATCTCACACACACACACACACACTGTGTGGTCTGTTGCTCTCATACACACACGGAGTGTGGCTGGTGGCACATACGAGTACATACAGTGTGGTCAGGAGCTCTCTTATTGAAAACGGAGTGGGCTAGTTTATCATATTACTAATATTCGGAGGAGTCTGTTACTCCTACATTATTACCTAAAGTGTGAATCAATCGTCCGTACGTAAATATACCAGGAAGTCTAGATTTGCTCAAGTAGCCTTCAAAATAATATTAATTCATTATATATTGTGTTGTTCATAAGAAGTTCACAGAATAAACCCGTTTTAATTAACTACATTACTCATTGTTACTGATCATCGAATTCCTTGTCCTTCACATCGGTAGAACCCAGAAATAGCTTAATCTAAAACACACCCTGTAGAGATCCTTGTGCCTGCCTTTTAAAGTTTTGCCGCAACATTTAAATACTGTAATCCATTCACAAAATCTGGACTGTCCTTTGAATTCTATATTTTGTCATTTTCTTGAGGACATTTTGAGCTAATTTTGATCCCCAGGTAATTACATTCTTCACATATTGATACATCCCATTATTATTATTATTATTACGTAGCTCTACAAAAAAAATTTGTTGCCCTGGATATCTCAGCGAATTTCTGTTTTCAAGTGCACAGTTTACGAATATATTCATGAAAGTGCTGAATGTGCTCTAGTTTTATAATTTTTGCACATCTTATATGTTAAGCAGTAAACAGCTTGTTACTAATAAAATTTATGTTTCCAGTCATGATTTGATTTCTGCGCATTTTTTTTGCATTTACAAACATCGCATGATCCCCACTCTGCACATCGGCCATGATTTCAGTTATTTGACAAAATTAAAGTACTTACGACATGCATCTGGTTATGATAAAACAGTTCGTCAAAGCACTGGACAATGAAGGAAAATGTTTAAAATACATTTGTAGAAAATTTCCTAAGCTCAATATGTAAAAGTTAAAAGGCAGAATATTTGATGTTCCTCAAATTCAGCAATTGATGAAAGATGCAAATTTTATCAAAGTTATGACTGTTCCAGAAAGTGAAGCTTGGAAGGGTTTTATATTGGTAGTAGAAAATTTCCTAGGTAACTATAAAGCACCAAATTATAAAGAAATTGTGCAAAACATGTTGACAAGCTTCAAGATTCTGGGAGCAAATAAGAGTATAAAGTTACACTTCCTCCACAGTCACCTGGATAGATTGGATAATTTAGGAAATTATAGAGATGAACAGGCAGGAAAGGTGTCAGGGTAGATGGGACCATCACATGATGGCGGATTACTGCTGGTTATTAAAAAGAGATTGTCCCCTAAAAAATTATAGAAGAAAATCTTATAAAAGGCATTTGACTGAAGTATAACATGGGTTTTCAATATTTTTCTTTCTATTTACGTCAGTGCATACTAATTTTTCAAAAAACAATTGACATTATAAATATATCTGTTATATTTTTTCATATTTTCCGATTTTTGTAGTGTAAAATGAAAATAAAGATTTAAAAAAAAAACTAGAGCAAATCTTCCAAAATCATTGATAGTTTCATGAATTGTGTGCATAAATATATCCAAAATTAATCTTATATTAAGGGCAACAAAACCACTGTTGACCAGTGTTATCATTATTATTTTTATAGATGATGGATAATAATATTTTTTTTATTATTATTGTCCATCATCTATGAGCTATTATTATTATTATGATGGACCTGACACATAATAAACTAAATATTTTAATTGAAGGTTGAAACTTTTCCTCACTAATACCTAATAAACACAATAAATACATGAAGCTATATTATATTTTATTACATAAATTTATAGCATTATTATTAACACATGATACTGCATGCACAATTAAATTTATGCCGGTAGCTTGTTACAGAGGCAGGAATATTACTTAAGATAGTGTAAAGTGAACATAGATTATGGTGCAGGAATTAAATATTACAGCATGTATTTTGCGAAAATACAGATGAATAAAAAAAATTGTCGGAGGATTTGAACCCTGGCTTTCACATACATTTCTACTTGTTGTAAATAGTTTAACCATCTACGCTATTCGAACGTCTGATACTAGTTGCCGTGTTTACGCTATGAACGAGAGTTGAACTTTATTTAAAATGTCACAATTTGAGTAGTGTTGCATTTGTCGAACACTCTTAAATATCTAGAAACATGTCTCCTTCACTGTTCTTTAACTATTTAAGACCATTAAAACCAAATACAGCGTATTTAAAACATTTAACAGTACGTTACCTCATGAACCTCAGCTATCGCTTTTCGAGTATGCACAGTGGGCCATAACAAGAACTCTGCTTTTTGCAGCGGCTCATTCTTTTTGTCACTAAGGGCCGCATGCAAATACATTAGTCTCTACTCAAATTACTTCCAATCACTGGTGAGCTGACTCACCTTGAGCAATTGCTGAGATCGAATTAATGGCTGACTTACCGGTCATGCATGAAAGTTGACGTTTTCGTAATATTGGCAACGAATTACCCAGAATTCTCAGCGATAAAACCACTTCCATTATTTTTGCCTACTATAGAGGAACGCATTTACGCTTGCATCCCGCAAATAATACCGTATACGACGACATCTGCGTCGTGCAATATTACGCTGATTCTCCTGTTCTTCCAGTTGAATTCTTTGGTAGACTCTCTCAAATTCCTCTTCTCCGCATATACCGAAACATGATCAAAGTCTTCAAGGTCCGACATCTCGGATAAAGCTGCAAAGGTTTCAAACTACATCGGTTCCCTTCGGGATTTTCACGATAAGTTTCTATCTTGAGCTATGATCTTAAGGTACCTCGTCAGGTAGCTTACAATTATTATCGCATGAATAGATTTCTGAGTAAGCAAAATGTTTTTGGATAAAACTTTCTCAGCAGAGAACGCCTTTTACTGTCTAATGCATTCAAACATTTGACCCTAAGTGTACATACAAATGTGCATCTAAGAAGCTTTTCTTACTTTATTTTATTTTTATTCTATGTTTGTTAGTGTTAGCTAATAGTCGACCACATTTGCATTGTGTATTGTTTAGTCTTTATTTTGATAATATATTAAAATTGAAGTAAGTATCTAAATTTTAATATTATTTTATTTGCTGGTTGAGTTGAATTGATGGCTTTAATGACCTTAACTCTGCAGGCTTTAATAAAGCATTATTATCATTGTATTAATGCAATACATTAGAAACAAAATTCCACTATTCTAGCACTACATCCTTTGGTTGGTATGCTGATAACATTCTGTTCATAACTGTAATAAACTCATTATTAGAGCGAGGAATTATATGAAGAAAAGATACTAAAATATGAAATCATAATAGCAAAATATGAAAATTAGGACACAAAAAATTTATGAAGCTACTATTTTTTCAACTTTTTACACATTTATATACACTAGCTCTGTATAATTTATGGGTATACATACAAGCACACAATTGAGACAAGACCTTTTTGTAGCTCAAGAAATCAAAAGTTTCACTGTATTTCCATTTTAATTAATTTTTCATTACTTCTGACTGAATATAAAATAACATTTAATATAATATATTTTGGAATTTTTAACATTGAGGTTTTATTGATTCTTATCAATAAAATATCATGTTCGTGATTTGAAGCAATTTTAATGGCTGACATTGAAGTACATTGTGTGAGGAATCACGCTAACAAGCCGGAAGGACGTGGGTTTTGAGTCTCAATGGGGTCAGGTTTTTAGCTGGACCAAACCTTCTGACGGCATCATAGCCCTAGAGTCTACTCAGCTCTTAATTTAAATGAGTACCAGACGCATATTCTGGGGCAAAGGGGCCGTCACGCAGGACTGAGAACCCAGTGGACATCCCTTGGAGATTGTCTAGAAATGTGGAAGTCTCAACATCCATCTACCCCAAGGGCCTCCCAAGCCTGTAGTTTGACATTTTATTTCAATAAATTAATACTGGGTTTGTATAAAATGCGATCAATTAACTTATCTAATGATATTTAATTACGAAATCCAAACATAAATAAAAAACAAAATATAGTAACCGTTGTAACTTGCTTCCATCAAATATACCACTGACAAAATTTAGAGTAGATACAGTTTGGATGACTTCTATTTACCTTGCATAAAGATAATGAATTCCAGTATATATAAATGTCACAGTAACATTAAATTGGATGAATCAAAACACACATAGACCAAGCCCTAACTAACTAACTCATTGGTACAATCGAACCCGTAGGTTCATGGCTGCACGGACATAAGCTCTCCATACATCCCTATATTGAGCCAGTGTTTTCCAATCATCCCCTCAATAATCTTTCCCTCAAATCATGGTTAATGTTATTCTACCACTTCATTCTTGGTCTACCAACTGGGCGTTTTCTCTCTGGTTTTCCTACAAGAAGCTTCCATGCACGTCTTTCATTCCCCATTCGTGCCACATGTCCTGCCCATCACAGTAGACCAAGTACTATATGTCATATTTGGAGAAACAAGATGTTAAAATAAATTAATCCACAAATAATTCTAGGGAGTATTTCAAAACTCTCTGCAATTACAATTATTTTTATTCCTATACATTACATGTATGAACATAGTGAAATGTAGTTAGAATTAATTTAACATTAATTTTCCATTAAATTTGCCTGAACACAGTATGTATGCATGTGCTTTGAATAATCAAATTATCAATTCTGTTCGCAATACACAGTTAGGAGTTTTTTATATATTTTTTAACTCCTGTCTGTCAGAATTATTTTGTACGATCAAAACGTATGCTCCACATTATATGATGATATGGGAGCAATCATGTACTGCACTACATATATGATAGTTTGATGTAAGTGAGAATAATATTGGCCTTACCTACAAGAACTTTACAAATTTGATAAACTGTGGAGCAAGACCTTATTTCACAGCACAGCTTCAAGTTTAGCAGCAGCAGTCTTACCTACATTTAAATACTCTAATCCATTCATAAAATAAGGACTGTCCTTAGGTAGCAAAAAGGAATAGGTTTCTACCTGAGAAAAGAGTGGGTGGTTATTATTCTAACATTGTTATTCTACTTATTCATGTTCTTATCACAGATTAGGAAATCCCTGTTCTTTTTCTGTAGTTTTGGACAAAAGCCTCCACTTGGTCATTCCATCTCTCCTTTTTTCAATTATTTTCTTTTATCAAATCTATTTATCTTGTTCCAGATGGGATACTTAGGAATTTTCGCTGTCTACCATATACATTGCCAAAAATTTCAAAATTACAGTGACTCCAAAAATGTTTCTAACGAATTAGTAGAAATTTTATTTTAAAAAATGAAAGTTGAAAAATATGAAGGAATATTACATTTTTACAGAAATATGAACATTTTGCCAAAATATTATGAATATGAGAAAAATATGAAGGTCTTACTTGATTCTACATATCATAAAATGTAAAGATACTTTGTCTCAGCGCTCTCTGACCAATAGTTTAAAACATGACATTTCATAAAAATCCTCGCTCTACTCATAATAAAGGAGAGGCTATTGCTAGACTCAAAGGACTATAAAGCCAATAACTAACTACTAATTAAGACATTTTATCTGTATATATAAAATGAACTAACTACTAACTCATGTGACTTTTTGAACACATTTTAGCAGTTAGGATTCAAACTACCACATTATTAATGTTTACCCTAGGTTTGTTTAAGTCATTAAGGGTCGGTTTCACCAAGAGAGGTAAGTGTATTACACCAGTTTCCCTATGTATAATGCATAGCATAAACTGGCGTAATACAGTTACCTTTGTTGGTTAAACCGACCCTTAGTTAGCTTCTGTTACATTATGAAATTGTATATATTTTTTAATTGTAGAACTTTGTGTTAAGGTCGTTTGGGAAATTCTTGTGAAGATTAGTCATATATGCATTTTTAATTAGTTTTGAATTCTAGATGAAGTGTGGGAAGAATAATTTCCATTTTAGTGTGTTTGCTATAGCATTGTCTTAACTGATAAACATTTCATGCTAGTGTTAAATTGTGTTGCTCTGAAATGAAAGATCTTTGAAAAGATTTATTTCTGTAATCTATTTGAATGTACAAACTGGTAAAATTAAAATAAATAATGTTGCATTTAAATGTAGATAATCTTTCTCAACTCAACATTAATTTAATTTCCTATGTGATAGTGAAAAGTTTAATTTCTGCCTCTGCTATGCATAATTTATTTTAGTAAATTATATGATTTGTGAGTAATGATAGGAGAGCAGCTTGTTACATAATGTAATTCATCAATAACGATAATGAAGACGTATACAGAATTAATTTACTAAAGAATGTGATATATTTTTAAAAAATAATTCTAAATTACAAAAAAAGCAGACTATCTTCTGACTGCAAAACAATGCATTGCAGTATATTGCAAAACGGGTAAGTTTTTGGCAATGCATTTGTTTTGTCATGTTGCTTTCCTATTTGTATTTGAAATTTTCTTTTACTAATATTTTATGACATGCATGATTGAGTATTTGCACGAGTGCATATCATGTGAAAGGGAATTCCTGAAATAAAGCATGTTGCTTGTAAATGAGAATATGTAAAAATATAATATACTTCATAGGCCAGGAATTCTCATGTTTTACATCAACATTACATAAAACAAATCAGAATGTTAATTTTCTAAATTTTAAAGCTTTTCTTAGTCATTAAATTAGCATTACAGCCAATTAAGGACCTCAGCTTCTTCTAGGATTTTCCATCAGGTTGATCTCTATTTAGTCACATTACACCAGTTCTTCATACCCAATTTTCTTATGTCCTCCAATACTCCATCAGTCCATCTTGGTTTTCAAACCTATTGTCTCCCTTCTGGTTTATCAATAATTTTTTTATGTTTTCAGTTTTCATACTCTGTCCCTGTACTTATTCTTAATCCAGCTATTTTAATATATACACTATATGAGGTGAATTATATAATAGTCCATAGAGTTGTTGTGTCTTATTCTCCAGATATAATTTTCATAAATTGGTCCATATGAGGAGCCAATTTTCAAAACTCAGTATCTCCAACTTTTGTGATTTTACAAGAAATGTAAAAAAAAATAGCTTCTAAGCCAGGTACAGGATTCTGAAGTATTCTTGAGATATTCATCCTAGATTAATAAACACATATACCAAATTGATACACACTTTCATTTTAGCATAATTACAGAATTTACATTGGAGATATCAAGTTTGGTCAGAAAAATATGGATTTAATAATAATAATAATACTTTATTTATTCTGGCAGAGTTAAGGCCATAAGGCCCTCTCTTCCACTCAACCATCACAAATACAAATAAATATTCGACAAATATAGATATACACTATACTAATTATAAACAGTTAAAGATACAATAAATGTAGCAATGTAAATGTCATGTACAAACAACATTTTATAGGGTAATAACAATAATGATACGATAATAATAATAATAATATAAATATGATACATTATACGGGAAACACCAATTAATATATATATATATCTTACACTGGATAATAATGAAGTCGAGTTTAGAGAGCAAATATAAATTTAGATTTCTTTTAAAAGATGCCAATGTCCGGCAGCCCCTTATTTCTTGTGGTAGGGAATTCCAGTTGCGAGAAGTGGAGATGGTATATGACATGGAGTGATGTGATGTCCTATGTTGCGGTATATTAAGTAAGAGACTATGTTGTGATCTTGTGTTAAGTTATGGTTTGAGGATAGGTACTGGAAACGGGATGATAAATAATTAGGAATCGAGGTATGTAGGATCTTAAATAGGAGATTTAGACAGTGCAATTTTCTTCTCTCTTTTAGATGTAGCCATGACAATTCGTGGAATAATGGAGAAATGTGATCGTATTTTCGAACATTAAATATGAATCTGATACACATATTATGGACATGCTGCAGTTTGTCCGACAATCCGTCACTTATGTCGGTTAGTAGAACGTCACAGTAGTCAAAATGCGGCATCACTAAAGTTTGGATTAAAATTCTTTTAAGAGTTGGAGGAAGAAAATGTTTAAGTCACTTTAGGGAATGCATTATGGAGAAGATCCTTTTAGATGTTTGTTTTACTTGCTCATGCCATTTTAAATTAGAATCTAAGTAAAATCCCAAGTTTTTAACGACGTCGGTATAAGGAAATTGTTTATTATCTAATATGACAGCCGGCATATTGCCATTGTTTATGAGGTGTAATAGCCTTGGATGTCCGATAATTATTGCTTGCGTTTTGTTTACATTTAATTTCGTTAAATTTTGAAAAAAAAAATGACTTTGTCATTTCAAAATCTTTAATATAAATTCTAAAAGGTACACCTATTTAGTAAAATAATAATTCCACCAATCATATAAAATGGCAAATTGATAAAATTAATTATATTAAGTTTTGAAAAAATCGACTAAAGAGACTGTACAATTGGATTTACGAATGTTTGTTGAAAAATATTATGGTATTAATTTTATTACATTCTGATTGAAAAGTTCAATTTAGCAACCTATTTTAAAGAAGGGGATATATATTTTTTTCCTCAAATATAACACAACCAATTGATTCAGCTCAGGAAAATTAGTCAGTTAAAAAAACTTATATATATATATGTGTGTGTGTATTCAGTTTTGAAAATAAGCTCCTCGTATATCCTCCAGAATTTTTCTCAAAATTGTTTAATTTATTTTAATCATATTTAGTTAATGCCTATGTTTCACTTACATACATCATGTTCATTCCAAAAACCATACATCATTACTATAAATAATATAATTATCCCTTATTCTTCTTCAGTAATAGATCTTGGACTACATCTAGACGCAAATTTAACCTGGCAAACACAAGTGAAACACATATGTAAAAAGACTTTCTCCATCTTACATTATCTTAGATGTTAAAGAATTTTCTCCCAGTTTCGTTAAAACAAATCCTAGTGCAGAATCTTGTGTTACCACACTTCGATTATTGTGACATTATATATAATGATCTAAACTATGCCTTGTTGCAGAGACTGCAGCGTGTTCATAATGCTTGCATTCGATTCATTTTCAATATCCGCCGTTATGACCATATTTCCGAACACTTTAATAACCTCTCTTGGCTCCGTCTTACTGACAGACGTAAATTGCACTCTCTTTCGCTACTTTTCAAGCTTCTGAATTCCTACATTCCTACTTACCTGGCGTCCAGATTTGAGAAGTTATCCTCCTACCACAATATTGACACTAGGTCACAAGATAGCAGTCTGCTAACAATTCCTCTTCATAGCACTTCCTCCTATTCTACTTCCTTCACAGTAGCCTCCGCCCGCTCCTGGAATCTCCTTCCTCAAGATATCAGGGGTTGCCGCACACTTGGCACCTTTAAGTCACGCTTATACAGTTACCTGTTGTCTAATAATTAATTTTTCTCTATTTATTTAATTTTATACTATGTCATTAATCTTTTCCTCGTTTTTTTTTTTATATATCTTGTACATATTATATATTTAATTCGTTAAATTTAGAGTAAATCAAAATACATTATAAATATTAATTGTATTGTATTCATAACTTGTAATCGTTTATATATATATATTGTAATTTAGATTTAAGACTTTTCTTTTGTATTTTTTTTAACCTGGTTGAGTGGTAGACAAGGCCTTAAGGCCTTAACTCTGCCAGGTAAAATAAAGCTATTATTATTATTATTATTATTATTATTATTATTATTATTATTATTATTATTATTATTATTATTATTATTATTATTATTATAGAACACATTTACAGTGTATTCTCACATCTTCCAATCTTCTACACTCTTAACCTTTTCCACCAAAATCTCTCTATATTTCCCAATCTCAGTCTTGCAATCTTTTTTCATTCATCTCTTACTTGTTATTCTGTAGCTAGATTTCTTTCTTTCTTTTTTTTTCTACTCTGTTTCCTTTCCACTAGAATCCAATCAAAATATATTTTCATTGATACTTTTAAGGGGGTTTAATCAGTAGCGGATGCACTTTAAACAAAAACAAAAAAAATTAACTCCTCTGTTTCTTATTAGATTTTCTTCAAATTTTGCCCACTTATGTGGATGGATTACGAGATTCCCTCTGTCCCTATCTACTATATAACAAACCAGCGAGCTAGGGGCCAAGTCTCGTGGCAACTGCTCTACAGAGTACAATACCCCACCTGTACCAAAACGTCTACAAACATTTCAAAGTTCTGACTTCAAACCAAATGATCCATGGTTGACTGTTGGAATTTAGTTTTAGGTTGATAATTTAATGCATATGACAACTATATATTTCTGGAATAGAATTTCTCATTAAAAAATTTCATGTCACCACAAAAAAAAATAGATTGCACCTAAACTGAGTAAAAAAAACCACTTACTTTTTTTTTTTTTACTTAAAACTGACGTAATATAGATGTTTGGCCTGATTGAAGTTTCTAACTGGCTTCGTATTGAATGCATAGATTTTTAAACATGCACTTATAAGAAATTGTACATTTTTCATACAAATGTAACCATTGAGATCTATCCTCTATAGATATAACAGACTTGTGTGCAAAATTTTATTGAAATCCAGCAAACTGTTCTTGAGATACTGTGTTTTTTTGTATTGAAAAATTGTATTTTGAAGAAAGTCGATCTAAAGTTACACCAGTTGTATTTACATCCATGCACAATCTTACAAAAAACTATTGTCACTAATAAAATTGGATTTTTTTACTGAAAATTTGGGATAGAGTGCAGAAATGTATACTCTGTCGTTTGAGCCAATAAAAAAATAAAGATTTTTCTCATGGTTCTTACTGTACGAGCCTCCTAAAAGATGCCTATTACCTTTTATTTAGTATTTTGTAATCTCAATGTATTATGCTCTACTTTTTTATTATTTGTAATTTATACTTTGTGCTTGATAACAGCCTTTTATTGCAGGAAGTTGTTTTCTTTATAATTTCATTGACCTTGATTTAACAGTTAAGTGTAATTCGTAAATTGAGTAATTTTTAACATCTTACCTCATATTTTATGTTTCTTCAAACACGGGAACTAGTTTTCGAGAGAAGGATTTCTCATTTTCAACCAACATTATGACTACCGGATTTTCGTTGGAATCTCCATCAATAATGTTACCATCTGGTGTTGATTTGATGAACTTTGAGATGAGGTCATGTTCATCAGGAATTTTGAAATACGTGGATCTAAATTTATTCTTCTGAATATATACCTTCTCCCAAATTGTCAATTCTAAAGATTTTTCTAAATGTTTTAAAAGTTGGGCTTCTTTTTCAATTTTATGATTCTCTAATAAACTATGTTCTGCAATAGCTGATTTTTCAATTTCACCATTTTTAATATTTCTGAAGTGTTCCTTATTGTGAGTGTCCAAATTCCTTTTTGTTTTTTCTATATATACTTCATTGCAGTCTTTATAATTTATTTGATAAATTCCATAGGAAAAACAAAAAGGAATTTGGACACTCGCACTAAGGAACATTCCAGAAATATTAAAAATGGTGAAATTGAAAAATTAGCTATTGCAGCACATAGTTTATTGGAATCATAAAATTGAAAAAGAAGCCCAACTTTTAAAACATTTGGAAAAACCTTTAGAATTGACAATTTGGGAGAAGATATATATTCAGAAGAACAAATTTAGATCCATGAACTTCTAGATTCCTGATGAACGTGACCTCATCTCAAAGTTCATCAAATCAACACCAGATGGCAACGTTATTGTTGGAGATTCCAATGAAAATCCTGTAGTATAATGTCGGTTAAAAATGAGAGATCCTTCTCTCGAAAACTAATTCCCGTGTTTGAAGAAACATAAAATATGAGGTAAGATGTTAAAAATGACTCATTAATTTACAAATTAAGAACCTCATAATGTTATTTCCCATATTTAACTATGAAGTTAAGTGTAATGTTGATTTTGTGAGCATGTGCACTTTGTAGAATCCCATCTTGTAGTGAATGCATTATTTATTGTCATATCTTTTTCATTGATGTATTTTACTTTGGTTTAACCACTTGTTTTTCCTACTTCATTTTGTTTCTGTTATATTTTTTGTTTCACATAGCTCCCGGGTTAGGTCTCGCAGTTATTTACCCTCTTCATATGAACGCAGAAGTTACCGGTCCTCTCCAGCTCCTCTGAGGTAAGAATGAAATCAGCCCACACAAAAATAAAGAAACTAACTTCACTGTACAGCTTGATTGGCTTTGAATAGTCGCAAACAAATATAATCATGTCAGAATTTGTTATAACTTTCTTAGTCATTGCACAAATATGAGATTAGGACTAAGAATCCATTGAATGCTTTTGGTGGAAAGGGAAATAAAATTGGCATGGAAAGCCAAAGGTTCTGGGTTCAAACCCCGGTCTGAGCGTATATTTTTCTCTTCAAATATAAAAAACTCCTCTTTAAAAAGGCATAGTTTTAAAAAAATTTCAACACTGTGTGCTTGGTCAAAGATATATTGGAGTCATGTAGAAATAAATACAATTTTATGGAGTTTCATATGACATGGTTCAATAGCTAAGACAGAATTCATACAAGTTGCCAAAAGACTTATAAATGCTAAAAAGATACAAATTGAAAACTGCATTTTGAAACTGTTGAGAAATTTTAATATTTGGATTCAATTATGAGTGACAATTAATAAAAGAAATAAACAGAATATTCTTGCCTAACAGATGCTATTATTCTCTCAAAAACACGTTAAAGTCAAATTGGGGAATTTAAAAACTAAATTGACCTTGTATAAATCTCTATTAAAGTTTGTCCTTACATATGGTAGTGAGTATTAGACACACTCAACAAGTAATGAACAACAACTCAGTGTTTTTGAGAGACTTCTTAGGATGTTTGGACCAGTGAATCAAAATGTAAGATGGCGAATAAGTTGCAATCATGAATTGTATTCCTTAATCACCGATCCTGACATTAAGTTTATAAAGATAGCTAGATTATGTTGGATTGACCATATTACCAGGATGGCAGAGAATAATTCTATTAAAGAACTTACTACTGAAACCTGAAGGAAGTAGAAGAATAGGCAGACTGAAGTTGAGATGGTTAGATTGAATAGCTAATTATCTTAAAAAGCTTGGTGTTAGAGAATGGAGAAGAAAAACAGTGAGATACGGTTAACAATTTGGAGATCAACATTTAAAATGATGAATGGATAACAAAGAAAATAAATAACAATAAACTGGATATAAAAATTTCAAAATCTAATGTTTGAAATAGATTATCTTGAGGTAGATGTGATTTAAATTATATGTGGTGTTAAACTGCTTTACCCCAGAGGTATTTTAATGGTTATGCAATACAAATTGCTGAAAAAATCAGATCATTCCTATGCTACCTGCATTTTGTTGTGTTTTTCTTAGAAAAAGATAAAATTCAGAACATGTCAAATGAATGGACAAAAGGAAACATCCCTATGACTATAGAATAGTATTTGTTTTACAAATAAAATATAGCATGAAAGGTTTTGGTTTGAATAATGAAAACAATTACTACTAATGCTCATTATAGACTGAGTATGCAAGAAGAAAGGTAGAGAATGGCCATCTATGATCAACAAAGTTGTAGATAACCTTCATACGAAGCCCCAGAAAATCAACATATCGAGCCATCAGAGAACTTTGTGCCGCAAACCACAGTGTGGTGCATGTTACAATTCAACAATTAAAATTTCTAATGGTACAGGTACTAAAACAACTGACAAACAAAACAGAGTTCAGCGTGGATTTTTAAGTACAGACACTAAAACTGACCGACAAACAAAACAAAGTTCTAGATTGATTTCTGAGTTTGGCTGGAGATGGATGGTTTTCGCAAACAGATTTGTGTTTTCTGACTAGGCCATACTTCACTTAAATGGTAAAATGAACAACCAAAATTTGTGAATTGGGACTAGCAGAATCCCAAGTGCCACTCTTTAACACAAAAGTGATTTTCTGAAAATTAACTTTTATTATTGCTGAAACCGTCATTTTGATTAGTAGCTCCTATAAAGAACATCGACGATAATCAATAGTTTTCAATGTTGTAAACAAAACTTGGAGAGCTAACCTTTCATGCTACATATGTATTTATAAAATAAATTCAATACAGTAGTCAAGTCCACCGCTGTGGTCTCGAGGTAGTGTGCTGCCTTGTCATGCAGCGGGCCCGAGTTCGATCCCCGGTTGGGGCAGTTTTTTCTGGGTGAGGTTTTTATCGGGGTTTTCCTCACCTCTAAGACAAATGTCAGGAAAACTTTAAGGCCCAAACGGTCCCCGAAATCATATGGCCATCATCATCATCCTTCACCGGTGTGGAAAGCAACGGGAAGCTACCACACCTACACAATTCCCTAGTAAAGCTGCAAGCATAGCATGAAAATGCTATGACTGCAGTGAAGGACCTGCCTTCGGGCAGAATTACTATGGATGGACAGTAGTCATGGATGTTTTCTTTGTCATATAAATTTAGAATTGCTGCGTGTCTAAATGGCACAAAGAGTAGTGTGCATGTAGGCAAACAGTTTTCGCTTTCGAAATCCACAATGGGTTGAAGCAAGAAGAAGCACTATCTCCTCTACTATTTAATTTTGTACTAGAGCATGCCATTAAATCTTTAGAGAATGAGGAAGGCTTACATCTCAATGGTATTAATAAGTAGTTAGTTTATGCTGATGATGCAGTACTACTGGATGATAGCGAGGAGATACTGAAGGCCAACACGCACACACTATTGAGTAACACTAAGAAATGGGACTGGAAGTAAATATCAATAAAACTAAATATATGGTCACACATAGAAATACATTATATAATGGAAATGGATGGCTAATGACAGATGAGGAAAGTTTTGAAGAAGTGGCTGAATTCAAATACCTAGGAACAATAACTACAGATAGAAATGAGATGCACAAAGAAATTGAACATAGGCTCAATTCTGGAAATGCGTGCTATTATGCATTACAGAGACTCTTGATGTCCTAACTCTTTTCAAACTGGAAGTATATAAAACTATTATTCTACCAGTTATATTATATCGATGCGAAACATGGACTCTTATTTTAAGGGAGAATAGGAGATTACGAGTATTTGAGAATAAATTTCATAGAAAGTTTTTGGACCAAAGAGAGATGAACAGATAGATGAATGGAGAAGACTACATAACAGTGAACTACATGATCTTTATAGGAAGCCAGATGCAAGAACAGTTTAGTATCGTAGACTGTGATGGACAGGACATGTGGCATGAATGGGGAATGAAAGACGTACATGGAAGCTCCTTGTAGGAAAACCAGATGCCCAGTTGGTAGACTTGGTCTAAGAATGATGTGGGAAACTAACATTAACTATGATTTGAGGGAAGTAGATTATACTGGAAATGATTGGAAAACATTAGCTCAGGATAGGGATTTATGGAGATCTTATGTCCATATGGCCATGAACCTATGGGTTCGTTAATGCCAGTGAGTTAGTTAGTTTGTGTACAAATTATGAAAAATAAAATATTGAACACTAAATATTTCCATATGATTCTGCTTTGTAGTTGCATGCAGCAAGTTAATAAAGTTGATAATATTTTTTCCGATAGTTGAATATAATAAAATTCAGAAGGTGTTGGGGCATTTAACTGATGGAGGCTTCAGTTTGCATGTTATAAAATGTAGAAAAAAACAGCTATACTTTTTGAATCTATAAATTTTTATTTAAAAAATGTTAATGTATAATCTTATCAGATTTAATTTGTGATGCAAAAGGAATGCTGGAGATTAAAATGCTTACATAAATGTCTTTTTTATTCTTTGCTTAACCTCTCCCTTTTAGATACTTTTACATGCCCCATGTCACCTGTGTTCTTACAGTAATAGGAACGAACTCTTTAGGAAAGGATATTTAAATTCTTCACATACATACTTTTTTTTTTGACTGAACAAGGACATAGAGGGCCTTCCAGAATGAGGATGGTCTCAATACCAGGGCAACCTCCAACACCGCACAAACATTTAAGACGAGACACATCATTCACTTATACATTCATACTACACAAGGTAAATATAATACGATGATTGTGATGGTCATTTGTTGGTTGGGACTATTGGAGCCTTTAATTTTTCTGACTTTTATCTTATGGGTGAGGGAAAATCCCAAAAAAAAAAACCTAAACCAAGAATCTTGTCTCAATTGGGGATTGAACCCAGGCAAGAGATTGATGTTATTCTGAGACTACAGCGGTAGACTATGTAAATATCTATTTTTCAAATATCATCATCAACAACAAGGATTAGGCCCAATGGCCTGTTCCTATCTCATTTATGTCGAATTGGTCCTTCCATCTCTTCAATGGTCTTCCCAACATTCTTCTCTCTCTTTTGGTTTATAATTATACATTCTTCTGGTATGCGCTGTTCATTCGTTCGTAATACATGCTGAAGATAAGCATTTTGGTAATATGTTATTCTTTCACAGAGATTAAATATATTAAGTTCTGTTCTTATATCTTCGTTTTTCTTTTTATCGGTCCTTTGGCATCCTGCTATTGCTCTCAACATCTTCATTTCAGCAGCCTCTATTTGTTTACTATCTGCCTTTGTATTTTCAAATATAATTGGATAAAGATAATTAAATTGTGAGTTTTACTGGAATTAAAACAACATAATTCTCTCTGTTCTATTCTTGATTCATTAGTGAGCTGAGACCACATCTATAGTTCAAACCGTTAGCATATGTTTAACAACCAAGGAATTCCAGGTTACATCATATTGTCACTTGTGGTAATGGAAACAGGTCAATTTTCTTTAATTTCACTTCACATTAGTTTTCAAAAAATTCCAAATCTTTATTCCTTTCACAAAAATATATACTTTAAAAATACACATCATTATTTTGTTTTAAGTCTCTGATAAACACGTTATCTTGTAGTTCACTTCTTTAAACTCGCAGAAGCTATATCTTGCATTTTTTCTTCATTATTCACTCTTCAGATCACCTTCACAGTGCACTTTCTAAATGTAACTGACTGTCAATCGACTTGCATCCCTCTTATATTCAAGGATCAGAATTATATGGAAGCCCAGCCTCGGCTCCTCTCAATTCAAAACCCCAAGGAAATAAGCAGTAAAATAGAGAAAATAGACATTTAAAAACTATGATATTTTGCATCAAAATAATAAAAATTGTTATTTAAAAATAACTCACATTGTATGAGAGCAGGTACAGGACTCGGCAACTCGTTTTCACTAGCTTGTTTGTAGCATATGCCTACAAATTTTAAATATGTTTATCTGGAGTGAAATTCTCAGTAGAACTTTATATATTTGAAGAGAAAAATTATACGCTCAGACTGGGGTTTGAACTCAGGACCTTCGACTTTCTAGGCCAATGCTCTACCACTGAGCTACCTGAGAAACTCCAATCTAAATGCAAATTTTTCTCTTACACAGTTAATTCCCAATCTCCAAATGCTACGAGTATTTGCCCGATCACACAAATGGCAGCTTATTGTTTAAGAAGAAATTTATTGGCAATTTAAACACTACTTTGTAAAGCCAGTAAGGATTCTCTTGATGTTTTTATTATTAATTTAACACTTCTCTCTGAAGGATAAATTATATTTGAAGTGAAAAATTATACGTTCAGATTGGAGTTTGAACCCAGGACCTTTGGCTTTCTAGGCCAATGCTCTACCACTGAGCTGCCTGAAAAATTCAATCTAAACACAAATTTTTCTCTTATACACTGTTAATTCCCAATTGCTGAATGCTACAAGCATTTGCTTGATAATACAAATGGTAGCTTCTTGTTTAAAAAGACATTTATTGGGAATTTAAACACTACTTTATAAAGCCAGTAGGGCTTTGATGCTTTTATTATTAATTTAACACTTCATATTTTGAAAATATTGTTTATGCAAATTAATTTTTACATATTGAATTAAATTATTATTACTATTACATTGAGGTTTGCTGTGATGTAGCATGCTGCCTTGTTATGCAGCGAGCCTGGGTTCGATTCCTGGTCAGGACAAGCTTCCTGGATGAGGTTTTTCCTCACCTGTAAGACAAATATCTGGTAGGTTTAAGGCCCAAAAGGTCCTTGAACATCATCTGGCTCTTATCATCATAATCCTCCTTCACTGGAGTGGAAAGCAATTGGAAGCTACAACATGTATAATTCCCTAGTAAAGCTGCAAAGCATAGCATGAAAATGCTATGATTGCAGTGAAAGACCTGCCTTAGAGCAGAACACTATAGAATGTATATCTTTTTTCCATTGTTTCATTTTAATATGCAAATAATAGTAAAATGTTATGAGGTGCAGAACATTTTTGTAAAAGAAAATAAAAATTGTTCGTATTGTTGCCAAATGTATGGAAACATTTATATATGATTCTTCTATATAGCCATCTAGATATAAAAGGCATTTCACCTAAATTCCAAGTTCTGGTTATTATGAATTATTACTTTGAAGGTGAAGGTGAAATTAATAGAAGTGTTAATGTAAAGATTATTAATTTGATTATGGCTCTAAAATGTGCACACTTTGGCCATCACTCTTACTAATAATACTTTTGGAAAAATAATAAACATCAAAGAAATCTACTCATATAGTTTACTATTAGGCTATACTATTAAAATAAATTATAAATATCAGCTCAAGTGTTAAATCAAAAATACAATTTTAATATAAAATTATATACTGCTAGGCACCATTGTCCTCAATATGTCCAATTTTTTTAAAAAAACCTATATATCTTTTCAGGAATTACTTCCATCTTCAGCAGAAGGGGTTTTTTTTCCCCCTTTCTTTCTTTCTTACAACATTTTTTGACATTCTCTCCCAGCATTGATAAAATTGTAATCCACTTCTGAGGTGAGTACCTGGCAGGTGGAGTAATGTTATACCAATGATATGATGGGTGATAAATGATGACAAAGCACCAAGAGTCTTTAAACCCAAACTTAACCTAAATTTCAGATCATGGACAACCACAGAAATAATTATTTGAAGAGGAACATTTTTGCCTGAACTGGGATTTGAACCCAAAACCTATGTATTTATGCACCAACACTCTGTCTTTGAGCTATCCAGGCTCCCAATTCAAATGGAATTTTTTTCTTATAATTCCCTTTTTAAGGAAAAATTCATGTGGTGTGAGCAGGAATAATGAACTATAATTGGAAGCTCTGATTACAGACCATTAGCACTTGCTGATATTGTCCAATAGGTCTACAGGTTTTTAAACAAGTTGAGTGTGAAGGTCTCTTGCAGGTATTAATTTCTGTTAAAGTTTTATGTTTGTTCTTATTATTAATTTTGTAGGTGTTAGTAGGTACTATGACCTTGAAATCATTATTTTTAACATTCAATAAGTCTACCTGAAATTATTGTAAATAATTAGATATGGGGAATTAGATGAGCAACTGGGCTTGAGACATTAGTTTCTGTGGTTGTTTCTATGCTTGCTGGGAATGTTTGTGTGTTTGTGACTTTTCCAGGTACTCACGGAAATAATGATAACAGGTTTGATAAGGCTTACACAAACAGGAGTTCTGCAGCCAGTAAGTAGATTGGTATTGCATGCACAATTTTATTTTCTAGAGGTCTACATTAAACTATTCATAACATCTACATAATATGGTATTTATGTAAAAATGTAACAAAATAACATGTCTAAAATTACAACTAATAATAGTATTTTAAAACTCTACAGTATAACCCTGCTATTATATTCATAAACTAATTCAGCTGATTGCAGAAGCAAAGTCTGTACCACAGCCTTATTCTCGTAATAGTTCTGCTAGGCTCACAGCCTATTCAGTCCAGAAACTATAAATTTTTCTAATGTTTCTTTGGTCTTCAAAGATTAGGCAGAATCTGCTTATACCAATCTCATAATCTTCATTTCATCTTCTCGTTCTGCATCTTAATCTTCTTCAAAAATGACTGTCTAAATCTGAGATAATTATATTATTATACAGAATCTTCTTGGTGATCATAAATTGTTATACACATTTTTAAAATCAATAAATAAATGTTTTTAATTTTTGTTTGGTCATTAGATTTTATTGATAACACTGGGGAACAAAAAAATATTTTTTTCTTGGTGCCTGAAATTTTTCACCTGATTCTGGGTATTTCGGCACTGCTGATTCCAAAAATGTCATCCATTTTGTTGCAGCAGCTCTAGTTTGCAAGATATTGATGATACTGCTCTTATGTACCACCATTGTAAATCGATTGTTTGCATAATACTAATTGATTTAATCCAAGTTATATTCATGTTGTTGTTGCCGTTTGCATATGTAATTTTACTAATTTAACAATTGTTTATCCTTTTTCTAGACTGACATGGCTTCAACACGAAGAAAATGTGTGAATAATCCTGATGTGTTTTGTTTCATCTGTGGGGAGTACACATTCACTCAACAAAGAAAACCTATAATATTAATTTTAGGAAGTTATATTTTGAGGTTATTTTAATTATATTATTTTTGGTCTGGACATCTTACCTCAATATTAATGTTGATTTGTTCTTGAACATGTTTCAAAACAATTCTGTTTTATCTTCAGCTTTCCCAGACTGGTTTTATTTATGTTGCATTATGTTTGCACCACCTGGATGTCGATGTCAGCTCCATCCTGTGGTTGGCCAAAGAACCTCCAAACAAGGTCACCCTCCATCGGAATATCAAAATTCATAACTCTGTTTCTGTTCTTCTGAATATAAATTTTTTCCCAAATAGTCAGCTCGTTTGTATTTTCTAACTGTTTTAATAATTTAGTGTCTGAATTGATATTATGTTTTTCAGACCAAACATGAGCAGCAACTGCAGATTTTTCAATTTCTCCATTTTTAATATTTCTTATGTGTTCTTTGGTTCTAATTTTTATGTTTCTTTTTGTTTCCCTATATATATCTTTTCACATAAAAGTGTGAAAAGATATATATAGGAAAACAAAAAGAAACATAAAAATTAGAACCAAAGAACACATAAGAAATATTAAAAATGGAGAAATTGAAAATCTGCAGTTGCTGCTCATGTTTGGTCTGAAAAACATAATATCAATTCAGACACTAAATTATTAAAACAGTTAGAAAATACAAACGAGCTGACTATTTGGGAAAAAATTTATATTCAGAAGAACAGAAACAGAGTTATGAATTTTGATATTCCGATGGAGGGTGACCTTGTTTGGAGGTTCTTTGGCCAACCACAGGATGGAGCTGACATCGACATCCAGGTGGTGCAACATAATGCAACATAAATAAAACCAGTCTGGGAAAGCTGAAGATAAAACAGAATTGTTTTGAAACATGTTCAAGAACAAATCAACATTAATATTGAGGTAAGATGTCCAGACCAAAAATAATATAAAGAAAACCTATAACTGACTTTGTAAGAAGAGCTTATTTGGCCTATTTCAAAGTACAACTGGGAGATCAAGATAAGCCTTGGGCACCTCACATTGTATGTAAAACGTGCACAGAGCATCTACGACAATGGACAAATGGGAAACGGAAATGCTTGAAATTTGGGGAACCAATGATCTGGCGAGAACAAATTAACCATAGTGATGACTGCTATTTTTGTTCAGTCAATGTAAAGGGCATCAATAGCAAAAACCGGAATAGATGGGTATATCCCAATCTACGCTCCGCAAGACGCCCTGTTCCACATTCAGAGGAGATACCTGTTCCAATTTTTACCAGTCTTCCAGAGTCACCAGAAGAAGAGGATGATTCAACTGAAAGCTATTCTGAGGGAAATGACAGCGATTTCCCAGGACCTTCATCAGTTTCATCCGGTTTTAGTCAAGCGGAACTGAACGACCTCATAAGGGATCTAAGTCTTCCAAAGAAGTCATCTGAGTTGTTAGCTTCCAGGCTGGCAGAGAAACAATGTCTGTTACCGGGAACAAAGGTCACAGTCTATCGCAAAAGAGAAACAGACTTCCTGCCATTCTTCACAGTAGAAAATCAATTTGTTTTTTGTATGAATGTTGAAGGACTGTTAATGAAGCTGGGTGTAAGAAAATACACACCAAGTGAATGGCGGTTATTTATAGATAGCTCCAAACGCAGCCTAAAATGTGTTCTTTTGCATAATGGGAACATATACAGGTCAATCCCAATTGGTCACTCAGTTTCTATGCGTGAAAATCAACATACAATAGCTACAGTGCTAGAGAAGATCTCTTACCGTGATCACCAATGGGTAATGTGTGTCGATCTCAAGATGGTGAATTTTCTTCTAGGACAACAAGGTGGGTACACCAAATACCCATGCTTTATATGTTTATGGGACTCTAGAGCCAAAGATCAACATTGGGTGAGAAGGCATTGGCCTCTTAGAGAAAGCATGACCGTTGGAGAAAAAAACATCGTTGCAGAACCTTTGGTTGACAGAAACAACATCATCTTCTTGCCACCACTGCATATTAAACTTGGTTTAATGAAACAGTTCATCAAGGCGTTGAATAGAGATGGAACATGTTTTGGCTACATATGTACAAAATTTCCTGCACTGAGTAAGGAAAAAATAAAAGCAGGTATATTGGATGGACCACAAATCCGCCAACTTATTAATGACCATCAATTTCAAGACTCAATGAATGATACTGAAGCAGCCGCATGGTCTTCGTTCTGTATGGTAGTGAAGAATTTCCTTGGAAACTATAAGTCTCCTAATAGTGATGAACTAGTGGAGAATATGCTCACTGCTTTTTGTGCACTAGGTTGTAACATGAGCATCAAATTACACTACCTACACAGTCATTTGGATTGATTTCCAGACAATCTTGGAGATGTAAGTGAGGAACAGGGTGAGCGTTTTCACCAGGAATTAAGTACAATGGAAGAAAGGTATCGTGGACGGTGGGATATACATATGATGGCGGACTACTGTTGGAGCATCCACCGAGAATGTCCAAGATCATTGCATCGGAGGAAATCACAGAAATGGGGATTCTGCGACCTGATGGAGGAAAATTAATGATTCTAACGAGACTAATGTGTAAATAAATTATGGTAGTTATTAGATACAGTTGTTTCATGAAAAAGAAAGTATTTGTTCTTTTGTATTTAATTGTATGCGAGTAATATAGTTGTATATGTGGACCAGTATTTTTGAACTGGTATATAATTTGAATAAACTCTATCTCAAAAACTAGAGCTGATAGGACGAAACTGAAATCATCTTTGGAATCAGTGACCCAAATATACCCATAAATAGGTGAAAACATTAAGGCACCAAAATCACTGTTCCCCAGTGTAATGTATGTAACTGATATTCAGTTGGTTTACTCCTATAATTTAATCTATGTAAAATTAATACGTACCATAAAAAAGCCATTACTTTTTCATCAAATACCTTTCCAATAATACTAATCATTGATTGTGTAATTAAATATGTGCAATAATATATATATATGACTTAAGAATTGAGTGAATGTAAAACATAGTGTATAAAATAATTGTGTAATTCATTCATTGTTTCCTAACAATATTCATTTTTGTGACTCATTTTCAATATTTAATATAAGTTTTATCTTGTTTGTTGAAAACTGTAAAAGCAGGGCAATATTGTATTATTTTCTTATATAGTAAAACTTGCACAAAGCAGAATTGCATGGGACCAGTTTTTTTCCGCATTAGACAGAATTCCGTATTATAAAAAAAACTAAAACTTATTAATAATCTTAGATTATATAGTATCGTATGTCTTTTTACGTACCTTGGATTAATTGTAGTTCTGAAGTGAAGTATATTATGTACGAACAACTTTGACGGTAATGCTAAAAAAATCGACCCGTTTCGCCAACATTAAAAATGTCTCTTAGGCACGTATCCTGAAATTAAAGTATGCAGTTTTGGTTTCCGCATACTAACTACACTTTTGTGTACATCCTTCGATTCCCCCTTTGTGTTTAAAAGTTTCATAAACTTGAGTTTTTCCACATTAAAATTGTCATTATTTCATGCTCTGAGAGTTTTTTCTTTATCTTCAATCATCTTCACTTTTTCATTTAATGACAATGATGCATAGTTTTAGCCATCTTTATTCTGTAAATTCAGAATGCTACCTGTGAAAGATCGGTCTCAGAACTTAACCTAATTTAAGATTTTACAGTGCAATGGTTATTTGTAAGACAGGTACGGTATTTGTATTTTGTATAATGGGTATGCAGTGAGTCCAAAAGAAAATTTCAGGTACAAGTAGAATTCACTCAGCGGCAGGAATCATTCCTTATTGTTTTTTGCCCTAATGGGAATTCAATGAAGTGGAAACTAATACAACAGATCAGATTTTCAGTATAAGACAGATTTTAGAGAAGAAATGGGAATATAATGGTACTGTACATCAACTATATGTAGACTTCAAAAAAGCATATGATTCAATTAAGAGGGAGAAGTTATATAGTATCCTGCTGGAGTTCGGAATTCCTAAAAAGTTTGACTTATACGAATGTGTCTAAATGGCTCAAAGAGTAGGGTGCGTGTAGGCAAACAGTTTTCAGACACTTTTGAAATCCAGAATGGGTTGAAGCAAGGAGATGCACTATCTCCTCTACTATTTAATTTTGTACTAGAGCATGCCATTAAATCTTTAGAGAATGAGGAAGGCTTACAACTGAATGGTATTAATAAGCTGTTAGTTTATGCTGATGATGTAGTACTACTGGCCGATAGCGAGGAGATACTAAAGGCCAACACGCACACACTATTGAGTAACACTAAGAAATTAGGACTGGAAGTAAATATCAGTAAAACTAAATATATGGTCACACGTAGAAATTCAGTATATAATGGAAATGGACAGCTAATGACAAACGAGGGAAATTTTGAGGAAGTGGCTGAATTCAAATACCTAGGAACAATAATCACAAATAGGAATGAGATGCACAAAGAAATGAAACATAGACTCAATTCTGGAAATGCATGGTATTATGCATTGCAGAGACTTTTGATGTCCCAACTCCTTTCAAAAAAACGTTAAGCTGAAGATATATAAAACTATTATTCTACCAGTTATATTATATGGGTGCGAAACATGGACTCTTACTTTAAGGGAGGAAAGGAGATTACGAGTATTTGAGAATAAAGTTCTTAAGAAAATTTTTGGAGCAAAGAGAGATGAACAGTCAGGAGAATGGAGAAGACTACATAACAATGAACTACATGGTCTTTATAGGAAGCCAGATATAATAAGAACAGTTAAGTCTCGTAGACTGCGATGGGCAGGACATGTTGCACGTATGGGAATGAAAGACGTGCATGGAAGCTTCTTGTAGGAAGCCAGAGGGAAAACGCCCAGTTGGTAGACCAAGAATGAGGTGGGAGAACAACATTAACTATGATTTAAGGGAAGTAGATTATACAGGGAATGATTGGAAAGCATTAGCTCAGGATAGGGATGTATGGAGAGCTTATGTCCGCGTGGCCATGAACCTTCGGGTTCGATAGTGCCAGTGAGTAAGTAAGGAAACTAATTTATTTCTCTCTCTGTCTTTCCGCTTTATAGTTTTTTTTTTCATGAATTGTGTAGAAATATCCCTCTGTTTCCGTGTTGGGACAGATTTTGTTTTATGCAAAGTAAATACATGAAAAATTAATATTATTTCACCGGGACCAATAAATTTGTTCACAGTGGACAGATTAATCACATTCCGGATTGAACAAGTTTTACTGTGCCTTCATTTAAAAATTAGGTATTGTTTTCATCCTAAAGAAGGATTATACATTTTTCTTTTGCCATTTTTTTTATAAAATAACAAAGAAGTAGATACAAATTTGTATAAAGATTCTAAAAATATATTTTATAAACTATTTCATCATTTTTTGTAGAGTTATTTGTATTGCCTGTAACTACAGAGTCTACATTATACATTATAACCGTGCAAGCGGTGTTTTCACTCTCCGCTGTGAAGCCCTCATTAGTTGCATTTGAAATGCGCGGCTACCCT
>JASPKZ010003478.1:0-61587 GCA_030220185.1 Diploptera punctata
GTTAAATCAATAATAAAAACATCATATTTACACAAATTTAAAATATCATCAAATGTAACTTGTAAATGTGGAGAAGATATCCAAACTGTCACACATATTCTATTCAATTGTCCAACTTGAAACATATTTTAATTTTAATGAAAAAAATTGTATTCCAGTCCTCTTTGTCATATTCTTAACGACAAAAAATGTTATATTTACTTCTTCTCGTTCGTACATAGTTTTTATTCTCAACTAAAATTTAATTTTATTGTGTTCATCTTTGTTGAAGTATTGTTATATAATTGTCTTTTGTTCTACTGTTTTTTTGTTAATTTACTCGCTAATGTTACATAATTACAACCCTTATATACCGTAAGTCCACCGCTGTGGTCTCGAGGTAGCGTGCTGCCTTGTCACGCAGCGGGCCCGTGTTCGATCCCCGGTCGGGACAGTTTTTCTGGTGAGGTTTTTATCGGGGTTTTTCCTCACCTGTAAGACAAATGTCAGGAAAACTTTAAGGCCCAAACGGTCCCCGAAATCATATGGCCATCATCATCATCATCATCATCATCATCATCATCCTTCATCGGTGTGGAAAGCAACGGGAAGCTACCACACCTACAATTCCCTAGTAAAGCTGCAAGCATAGCATGAAAAACTATATGACTGCTGTGAAGTACCTGCCTTCGGGCAGAAGTACTATGGATGGATGGATATACCGTAAGGTAAAAAAAGGGTTTTAATCTTTGGTTATAATAAAAAAAGGCATACCAGAAAAAATCAATATTAAATATTCAATAGGAGATCATATACGGTATAAAAAGTTGAATTGATGTAACATGTAGGACGAATGCAAGAAGAAAGGTTCCCGAGAATAACATTGAAATGTTTCCACCTGGAAGAAGAAAGAAAGAAAGAAAGATCTCGAAACTCGTGGATGCAAGAAATAAGAACTGGAATGAGAACAAGAGGACGAGAGGACATGGGGTAGATGAACAGATATGAGTGGAGAAAGAAAAAAAATTAAGCACAGAAAGATGTGTGAACATATAAAATCTGTGTATAAAAATTAAAAAAAATAATATTTTAGTATTAATGTGTGAATGGTGTGTTTCACCCTAATGTTGTGTTGTCTCGGAGGAGGCCCTTGCATTAAGGTGATTACTAATTCGGGTAGGCGCTCTATGCCCTTGAGGGGTTAGAAAAACATTATTTGTGATCCATAGTTCAAATGTGTCTCCCAACAGGGTGAGGCAAGTGGTGTGGGGCGTGTAAAAAGTACCTATAAAGATGGGAGCTTAAACTGTGTCAATGGAATAATAATAAATAATAATAATAATAATAATAATAATAATAGTAATAATATTAATAATAATAATAATAATAATAATAATAATAATAATAATAATAATAATAAATAGTGAGAAGTACTGTCACATATGGAGCTGAAGTTTGGAAATTCAACAAAGACTTAGAACAAAAAGTTATGTCGATGAAAATGGATTTCTTGGGGAGAGCAGCAAGATGTTCAAAATTATAAAAAAATAAGAAATACTGCCATGAGAGAAAAAAAAATTGGTTATTCAATAGTAGATTATATACGGTATAAGCAATTAAATTGGTACGACGACGAATGCAAGAAGAAAGATTACCCAGGAAAACATTGGAATGGTGTTCACCTGGAAGAAGGAGGAGAGGAAGACCTCGAAACTCGTGGATGAAGGAAATAAGAACTGGAATGAGAACAAGAGGACTGGAGGACATGGAGTGGATGGAGAGAGACGAGTGGAGAAGAAAAATAAAACTTTAGGCACAGAAATATGCGTAAACATTAAAATTCTGTATATAAATAAATAAATTAGTATGGTTCAAATTCTTCCCTGTAGGGGGAGAGCGCATAAATCTCTGTAAAGGGAAAACATGGGCTTACAAAGAAATTAAATAGTAACTTATGTTTACAATACATATAAATAAATAAATAATAATAATTATTATTATTATATATCAGTTATCACTTTTAAATTCATATTAAAGGACAGTTGAGGTTATGTGATAAGACTTTAAATATAAAATTGGTACCTGGTAAGTCAGTTGTGCTCAACTAAATTATTAAACTTCATGGAGACCTTTCAAAAACAATGTTTCATCTTCTGATACCAATTAAAATGCAGAAGATGAAACATTGTTTTTGAAAGGCCTCCATATTGAAAATACTTTATGAAGTTTAATAATTTAGTTGAGGACGACTGACTTACTAGGTACTAATATATATATATATGTACTATAATAACACAGTTCATAATTTTTTAACATGCCTGAAGAAGGAACAGTGTACCGAAACAGCTGTCACTGAATTATATCTTAATAAATCTTCTTCCTTCCAAGTATTAGGCTAAGGCCTGTTACGATCCTATAGAAAATTTTCCCTCCAGCGTTTCATAGGACGGCCCAGTGATCTTCGTCCTCTTGGTATATAATTATAAACAGCTTTGGGGATCCGATTTCAACTCATTCTTTCAAGATGGTGTTTCCAATTTAGTTGGTACTGTTTAATATATTCCAAAATTGGCGTAGTCTTCAATTCTTTTAAGATATCGGTGTTCCTTTTCCGATTCCATCTGGTGTAACCCGCTGTTCTGCGCATGAATCTCATTTCACAAGCCGTTATTCTGCTTTCATGTTGTTTTTTTAGTGTCCATGCTTCACTACCATAGGTCAACACTGGTCTAGCCAAAGTGTTATGTAAACGTAATCTGGTGTTTTTTTGTACAAGGGATAGTTTCATAACTTGATTAATAATTCCTAAACTTTTATTATAACTAATAACTTTTTCAGGGATATCCTTTTCATCCCAGATAGAGAGATAATATCCAAGATATTTAAATTGATTAGATCTCTCTAAAATTGTATTCTGGAGACAGATTTTACTTTGTATGGGGTCCTTCCCATGAAATGCCATAATTTTAGTTTTGTTAATTGATATTTCCATATTAAATTTGACACCTATTTTTTGTAAATTATAAATTGATCGTTGCAAATCATTTTCGGAAAGTGCCAGGAGAGCTAAATCATCTGCAAAAAGAATAGCATCGAGTTTGAGGTTCCTATTGATGGGTATATATCCTCGTTGTGTTTTCCTCCATTCATTTATTAATTTATTCATGTATATAATGAAAAGCACCGGTGAAAGTCCACATCCCTGTCTTACTCCAGTGTTGATCTTTTCCCAAGAAGATAATTTGCCATCTTGTTTAACAGAGATTTCATTATCTTTATAGATGTTGAAGATATTAGTAATATATTGTTGTGGAACGTTATCATCAGCTAAAATTTGTAGTAATATATTTCTGTCTACTTTGTCAAAAGCCTTTATGAAGTCAACGAAGGCGATATGAGTTTCTATATTGAATTCCTTGTGCTTTCTAATAGTAGTTTTAGAGTAAAGAATCCATCTGTACAAGATCTACCCTTTCTGAATCCATTCTGCTCTTCTCCAATTATATTTTCATAAATTTTCCTCAATTTATTCTCAACTATATTAGTATAAATTTTATATCCAGAGCAACAAGCTAATTCCACGATAGTTTATCTTTGATTTGGCGACTTCCTTTTTTGAAGATTGGTATTACAATGGATTAGAATTTCCCGGAAGGATCAAACTAATCTTAATAAATATGAAAATCAAATAAAACTAAGTTTTATTATTATGATTATTATTATGTTTATGTGGGTGCAATGGTCTGATGAATAGAACGCTGCACGAGTGATTAATTCGCAATGAAACGCAGTGTCCAAGGTAGTTTAATTATTTCAATAATCTGTGGCTGCATATTGAAGCTATAAAACCTGCCCCATTATAATTAACTAAACCGCTCACTGCATGTTAACATGTCGTTAACTTAATTGCCCGTCATATTTTACTGCGCACGTAAAAATAACATTTTTTAATTATAAAAAAAGTAACCATTAACCTAAAATTTGTATTCGCAATTCAGCGTTCAGCTATGCAGAAAAACATGCACCATACAGAAGTCTTCCTTGGTTTTATCTTCTTTATATATGAAATGAACGTCTGCGAGTCTGCTAGTTTGCCTGTCCTTTATGGAATGAAATCTACTTGACCGATTTGAATTGGGTTTTCACCATCATTTAGAGAATTGAGACAGGAATTTATAATTTCAAACACTTTAATATGACCTACATTCGTAACTACACAACATTATCACCTAGAAAGTAAGAAATGACGATTTTCTGCTATATTTCGCCTGTGAAGCATCCCTCTTGATGGTCCAACAATAATCGGCCAGCATATTAGGATTCCATTAACCTTGATATCTCTTTTCCATACCTGAAATCTCCTGAGTTAGCTCATTTTGTTTCATTTTACAATGGACAAATGGACGAAAAAACGTTTATCTATCTATCTTCGAGTTTTTACAGCTGCTGTCGTCTTCCCGTGCCAAACCTCCAAAGCCTACGGTCTTGGGCATCTTCGATGCTTAGCCCTCTAGCTTGCTTTACTGTCTTCATGTTTTTCTTCCATGTTAACCTTGGTCTCCCTCTTTTCTTCTTTCTGTTCGGATGCCATTCATATAGTTGCTTTTTTATTAAAAAATAATTATTTGAATCCATTAATTGAAATTGAAATAAAAAAACTGTGTGTGATGGAGAAATTCCGAATACATGTTTGAAAAGACGATAAAAAAACTGCATTAAGTACAACAATTGGTACTCATGAGACTAAAATCATGTTGACAGTGTAATCATAGCCACTTGCACACCTTTTATCCAGTTTTTTGGTCTTCCTCTCTTCCTCCTTTCCATTGGGATCCATTCCATAACAAGTTTAGGTAATCTTTGCTCTGGCATTCTTTGACATGGCCATACCACTGTAATCTTTTCTTTTCTATAATGTCTATGATGTCCGGCTCCTCTTGTACACCCATAATTTCCTTTACTTCTTTATTTGGTAATCTATCCACACTAGGTTTTCCAGCTGATCGTCTTAAAACATCAATTTCTGTACTTAAAATTATTTATTACTAATTAAAATTATTATTATTATTATCATTATTATTATTATTATTATTATTATTATTATTATTATTATTATTATTATTATTATTATTATTATATTATTATTATTATTATTATGACCATAATCTTCAGGAGTCAACAGGAACAAACAATGTTGAAGTTATTAGGAAAATGGCTGCAATAAATCTAATTTGCAGGCGCTCTGCATGCAGTACTGGAGTTAGACTTGATGCAGTCGTGCTTGAATGCAGCACTTGGTGAATGTATACAGTCGAGCGCACAAGCCACAACTCCGCTAAAAGCGCACAACTCTCTTCCATTTAAAGAGATACAGCAGTCCAAAGTCTTCCTTTAACTCCCCTCTGCCGTCAGAATCTACAGTTTCTACATCACAAATTCTCTCAAACCTGTAGTTTTCAAACTTTTGTTGCCGGGGGATCACTTTGCCGCCAAAATCTGAAAGTTTCCCCCTTTCAAAAGTGAAACATGTCAACAATAAAATAGGTGTCCCTAAAAGATGACAATCGCGTAGTTTTCTTTTGTTTTTCAGCTCTACAGACCCGTAAGGGGGGGGGAGTTGACTTTCTTCAAATTCCCCCTCCACTCATCTCTCTTCATGATTTCCTTCAAAATCCTTATTTTCATTTTATCAAGTATATAGCATATGATTGGGATATACACAATAAATTAAAACGATATCAAATGATGTGTGGCACCATAAGAAGAACCCTCCGAAAGACTCGAAGAGAAACTCAGCTCAGGTTTTATAAAATTATGGCTGTTCCTGTTCTTTTATATGGATCTGAATCTTGGATACTTACAAAAAAATATATCTCACACATTCAAGCTACTGATATGAAATTTTTAAGATCCGTAAAAGGATATACACGCATGGATAGATTACACAATGAATCAATAAGAAATGAACTGGAGATATTTTCAATACTCGATAAACTAGACGAGCATAAATACCAATGGAAAGAACATTTAGACAGAATGGACAATACAAGATTATCCAAAAAGATCAACACCTACAAACCACATGGAAAAAGATCTTTGGGACGGCCAAGGAAACGATGGACTTGAGACCGGAACACGTCGCATTGACCTAATCCTGGAAAGGAAGAAGAAGAAAAAGTCACTCTCCAATTCTTCTAGATTTTTTATCTCCCCCTCTCCTTTTACTTCCTAGCATAACCAGCCAACTAACTTTATCTCACTGCTACATCGAACCCTACTTGGGTTGTACTATCAGTAGTAACATGAACTGCGGTCAAGAAGTAAAGCAGAGGATAGCAATGACAAAAAAGCTTTTAGCAAGAAGAGACGCATTTTCTGCGAAACTTTGGCAAAAGAATTACGGAAGAGGCTAGTGAAATACTTTGTGTGGAGTGTAGTTTGTACGGTGCAGATAATTGAACATTACGACGAAATGAAGAAAAGCGACTGGAAGCTAAAATAATTTTAATGTTCAATATTTACCAAATGTGAGGTTATGCATTCCGATCTTACTTCCGGGCGATTTGTAAGCCGGCTGAATAGTTAAAAATAGCATATATTTATTGTTAAATCTCTTCGGGCTTGGGAAAAATCAATAACAGATTATTGTATGAAAAATAAATATTACCAATAATGCAGATTCATTATAAAACATATATTTTTTTAGAGCAATAAAACTAACTTTTTTTTTAGTAATTTTTGAAGTTGTTTTCATTTGGCATTTTCTGCTGTACCATATCGGCCGTCTTCTTCTTGTAAGCCCATGTTTCCCTTAACAGAGATTAGGCGCTCTCCCCCTACAGGGAAGAATTTGAACCATACTAATTTAGTTACACTTGTTTTCGTATAGATGTCATTTGCGTGGTCCATGGTCAGCGTTCCACCTCATACCGACATGTAGGAAACCAAGGTAGTACTAGGACGGGGAAATTCGGTAAATTTTGCTTAGAGGCCATTTTATTTAGACTTACCCACTTGCTTCAGGTTTAAATGTTTAATGCATTTCCCAGAAACCGGATTTAAGTTACCGTAAATTATATTATCTATTTTCAGATATTCAAAACAAGCAAAATATAACGGTACTTGAGATCACATTAAGTGTGAAGGCCAAAACGCATTCCTCTACTATTCACAAATGTTAACAAAACATTGCCCTGCCAAGGGATGTACATAATATTGCAAAATAAGTAACAGCAGAGTTAAGCGAGTGTACCTCGTCTTCTGAGTTGAAGGCCATTTAACTGCCGGGGAGTCTACTCGTCTTTTGAGACGAATGAGTTAAGGATCTTTTACGAGCCTGAAAATCTTCAGACTCGGGACCCACGGCTTAAAGTCCCTCCCGGAGGTCATGCTCCTAGGATTTTTCCATCCTAAAAAATCCATCGACCCCGGCCGGGACCAGAGGCGAGGAGCATAACCACTAGTCCACCGGATCGTACATAGTTGAATCAATATCGCTGTCAATGCAATTAATTTGCAGATATATCTCTCATTATGAAAAGGAAGAGGCACTTTAATCAACAGGAAAAGGCAAAATTATCGGTCTTTGAGATGAATAGTCAACCATTATCTTTCACGTGCCCCATCCTCAAATACTTACTTACTCACTGGCACTATCGAACCCGTAGGTTCATGGCCGCGCGGACATACGCTCTCCATACATCCCTATCCTGAGCTAATCCTTTCCAATCATTCCCTGTATGATCTACTTCCCTCAAATTATAGTTAATGTTATTCTCCCACCTCATTCTTGGTCTACCAACTGGGCGTTTTCCCTCTGGCTTTCCTACAAGAAGCTTCCATGCACGTCTTTCATTCCCCATACGTGCAACATGTCCTGCCCATCGCAGTCTACGAGATTTGACTGTTCTTATTATATCTGGCTCCCTATAAAGACCATGTAGTTTCATTATTATGTAGTCTTCTCCATTCACCTGTCTGTTCATCTCTCTTGGTCCAAAAATTTTCCTAAGTACTTACTTACTTACTTACTCTTACTTACTCATTGGCACTATCGAACCCGTAGGTTCATGGCCGCACGGACATAAGCTCTCAATACATCCCTATCCTGAGCTAATGCTTTCCAGTCATCCCCTGTATAATCTACTTCCCTCAAATCATAGTTAATGTTATTCTCCCACCTCATTCTTGGTCTACCAACTGGGCGTTTTCCCTCGGGCCTTCCTACAAGAATTTTCCTAAGTACTTTATTCTCAAATACATGTAATGTCCTTTCCTCCCTTAAAGTAAGAGTCCATGTTTCGCACGCATATAATATAACTGGTAGAATAATAGTTTTTTATATTTTCAGTTTAATGTTTTTTGAAAGGATTTGGGACATCAGGTGTCTCTGCAATGCATAATAGCACGCATTTCCAGAATTGAGCCTATGTTTAATTTCTTTGTGCATCTCATTCCTATTTGTGATTATTGTTCCTAGGTATTTGAATTCAGCCACTTCCTCAGAATTTCCCTCATTTGTCATTTGCTGTCCATTTCCATTATATAATGTATTTCTATGTGTGACCATATATTTAGTTTTATTGATATTTACTTCCAGTCCTAAGTTCTTACCCCATCCTCAAATACGTGTTACAATTCCGCTAATTCTAGGAGAGAATGCCAAAAATGTTGTAAGACTAATTGGGGAAAAAATACAAATATTATTTCTACTCTTGTGTGCTGATGTCAGTTTAGTGGGTGTTGATGTGATTTTCTTGTAAATTACTGAAGCGTCTTCTTCTTCCTTTCAGCTCTGAAACCGCACAACAGCGACTCATTTGATGCACTTTCAAAAAACTTCTGGTACGAGTTTTCGTCACCGTTTACCGAATCTTATGACGAATTTACCGAAGCCGAACCCAAGACAACTGCAGATCCATTGCCTTTCTTTGAAGATCATTCCAATTCCACCAACATCACAACACAGTTCGGCAGCACTGTCTATCTTCACTGCAAAGTCAATGATCTTCGCGACAGAACGGTAAGTTCTAAGTTATTTATTTAATGTTTCATTTATTTTAACTGATGGAGTTAAGACTGTAAGGTCTTCTCTTCCATTTCACCAGGTTAAATTATACATACAATAACAATTATGTATCATCTACAACTTGATTAATAAGATATAGTAATCTAAGCCATGTTTACGCTTCCCGAAGGAGTTCTTTATTAGGTCTTCCGGGAAGATGTTGAAATGAGCAGGTGATAGAGAACATTCTTGCAATTTAAGGACAATCCAGGTTTTTACAGCACCAGACATAATGCCACTTTCTTGAACATGTACCTAAATTCATCATCATCATCATCATCATCATCATCCAGGGATTAGGCAATTGCCCGTTCCGACTTCATAATGCATCAGCCCAACGTCTTCTAGGTCTTCCAACATCACGTCTTCCTCTTGCTTGATAATTTCTTGCTAAAAATGGATATCTCTCCTTACTCATTCCATCCATGTGATCAATCCATTTCTGTCTGTAATTCGTGACCTTATCCAATAAAGGCTGTATTTTCAATTCTTCTCTTATATCTTCATTTCTTATTCTATCAAGTCTTGTATTATCTTGCTTGGGTCGGTTCCTTTTATGACAATCCGGCTGATTTCCATGAAGCTTCTCAGTAAGATGACTGTCTCCTGGAAAAGTTACGAGCGCTTCGCAGGACAAGGATGGTGGAAGGGCTGCTTCCTCTGAGCCTCCAAACATGCTCCTCTGGGTATCCACCCCTCCAAGAAAGGGCTGCTTCTTCCGCTCTTCAAGCCCTACAAGTTTAGCTGTGCTATTCCTTGTCGCCCTGTTGACCGTTGAAGGCTTGACAAGATGTGGCCGCCCAATATGGATACAGACGCCATTCCCTCGTTGTGAGCTATACTTAGTTCCCCTCGCCTCTTACACACCAGCAAGATTAACCTAAGTCAATCTTCCCCAGTAGAGTCGTCTGGTTCATCGGGTACTAAGCCCCCCCCCCCACCACCACGTCAAGGTGATAGCTCTTGGGGGGGGTGTACCTAAATTACTATCTTTTATAGTTTCACTTGCAAAAACATGGAATTTATTCCATTCTATGTTAGAGACTGCCAAGCTGTAACATCTTTCAGAAACATACAGAATATTTTTATTAACATACTAGCTAATACCCGGCGTGCGCTGTTAGGTCTAAATAAATTAAACATTAATGATTAATTAAATAATATGGTATATGCTACGACGAATCAAATATGGCGGTTGGTAAAGTGAAATTTTAATTTCGAATTTCAGGAAAACCTCCACTTCTAATGGTCGGATTTCGCTTATTTTGGATAATACCTACCTCGGTTTAGTTTAATAACGATATACTGAGGTGTTTTGTTAAACATCGAAAATTGCGACCGCAAGAAACGATTTTTAAATTTTCTCTTGAGGTGAACTCCACACCTAATAGTTGTAGAATATAGTAGATAGCGGCTAAAGGCTTTCTGTACCTGAAAACCTGTATGGACTAATATTCATGAAGATCAGTTCAGGCAATGTAGAAGTCTATAATGGACAAACAAGTACATTTATTTATATATCATGGCCTCTTACAGACAGTAGATTCGTTGAATGCAAGTGTTCTCCTACTGTTGCGTCTGGCATACAGTAGGTACATCCTTAGACAAAAAAATGAGTCATCTCTTGATTTTATCAACCAATCGGGGAACTTCGTGAGCACTCGCAGAAGCCTTATTCACATTAACACGTTTTCAGTAATTGTACTGTGTTGTTTGCTAGTTAACGCAGTGCACACTCAAGTAACATAAAAGAGAGAGCTTGCCTTTGTGTGTTTCCGTGGTCGAGAGGTTTAACACACATCTGCGTTCGTAACCTCACGGGTTCGATTCCCGTTCTACTTTTTTTTACTGAATGTTAGGATAGCATTTCGCCTGTAATATAGTTTCATATTTAATTTTATATTTGAGTTTTATGGCTTTAATGCACACACAAAACACATAAATGAAAACCTTCTAATAATTAAATGAAGAAAGAAAATAATATCTTCTAAAATGAAAACTTTAACAAAATTAATATCGGGTGTATGAACCCTCAGCATCTATTACCGCCCTCAATCTGCGGGGCATTGATGCAATCAAATTTCTATAGTCACGTGAACTTTCGGCTAGAGCATCGCAGATGTCCTGAATTTGTGCCCATAAGCCATCTTTCGTCTTTCGTGCATCTGCAAGACAATTAGAGACATTATAAACAAACTTGTTAGAGGCTGTTGCTTTTGCGCAGAACGTGTACGCATCAGTCTATTAAAATCAATATATTGACATCACCTAGAACAAACCCTGAATGTGGTAAAATAATTGTTACAATAATGACATTAACTTTGGTTTAGTTCAATTGTCAAAATAAAATGTATTTAATTCATGAAACATTTTAATACAAATATCACGAAAATAACTACATAATTGAGGACGCGAACCTGCGACCTTCATTAAAAGAAACAGTGACTGCATGCTTTACCGCTGAGCTAACAGGGCACGTAGGAGTATCTTCACTCAGTTCACGCCACATAACGCAGTAGCTCAGGGCCTGCACAATTATGACTAGTTTACTAGTGTGAACCCAGCGCTGTGTCCAGTAGGACTGAGAAGAAATATGCGTTCACGAGATGACTCATTTTTTTGTGTAAGGGTGTACCTGCATCATAGTGTTTAAAACGCTGGAAAGGAAAATGAGAACAACTCTGTACGTATAAAGGTTTAGAATTTCAAAATTTAATTATGGTGAATTAAAATATATTTATTTGTTAATAAATGTATTGATAACTTTTTTGTTTTGTTTTGTATCGACAGAAATGAGGCGCACTGTGACCAAATGTATAATGCATACAGTATTGGATTTTCGTTGTTCGTATTTGATACACCTGCGCCCAGACACAAATCCAATATGTATTGTAGCAAAGCAAGACAAATCGTGTAAAACACAAGTCAATCACATCTTCATTCTCATGTACAGGGTGTTTCAAAACTCATGTTCCAAAATGTAGACAGCCGTGTTTATACAGGTTGTATATCCCGGAAAATGTAACAAATAACATTTTTTTTATCTCACACTTTTTGCTAATCCCGAAGCTCTTGATTTGTTCGTATGAAAATACTAAAAAGAGAAAAAGGGGATTCTTTACGATATGTGTTACGAAACATTTTTGTAAGTTTCAATCAAACACCATGCGCATGCGCCAACAAACACGAAGCGGTTTACACTATGGAATCACCGGATGCAGTCAATATATACACGATATTTAACTAACCTAAAAGCTAACCTAACAAAATGTAAATACTCTAATCTGTGAAAGACCAACCTGAAAGCTAACCTAAAGCAATTTAAGTACTATAATCTGTGAAATACCAACCTAAAAGCTAACCTAAAGCAATTTAAGTACTCTACTAACCTGTGAAAGACCAACCTAAAAGCTAACCTAACGCAATTTAAGTACTCTAACCTATGAAGGACCAACCTAAAAGCTAACCTAATGCGATTTAAGTACTGTAACCTGTGAAAGACCAACCTAAAAGCTAACCTAATGCAATTTAAATACTCTAATCTGTGAAAGACCAACCTAACGCAATTTAAGTACTGTAACCTGTGAAAGACCAACCTAAAAGCTAACCTAAAGCAATTTAAGTACTGTAACCTGTGAAAGACCAACCTAAAAGCTAACCTAATGCAATTTAAATACTCTAATCTCTGAAAGACCAACCTAAAAGGTAACCTAACGCAGTTTAAGTACTCTAATCTGTGAAAGACCAACCTAAAAGCTAACCTAAAGTAATTTAAGTACTGTAACCTGAGAAAGACCAACCTAAAAGATAACCTAACGCAATTTAAGTACTCTAATCTGTGATAGACTAACTTAAAAGCCAACCTATCGCAATTTAAGTACTGTAACCTGTGAAAGACCAACCTAAAAGATAACCTAAAGCAATTTAAGTACTGTAATCTGTGATAGACCAACCTAAAAGATAACATAACGCAATTTAAGTACTCTAATCTGTGATAGACTAACTTAAAAGCCAACCTATCGCAATTTAAGTACTCTAATCTGTGAAAGACCAACCTAAAAGATAACCTAAAGCAATTTAAGTACTCTAATCTGTGATAGACCAACCTAAAAGATAACATAACGCAATTTAAGTACTTTAATCTGTGATAGACTAACTTAAAAGCCAACCTATCGCAATTTAAGTACTCTAATCTGTGAAAGACCAACCTAAAAGATAACCTAAAGCAATTTAAGTACTTTAACCTGTGAAAGACCAACCTAAAAGATAACCTAACGCAATTTAAGTACTCTAATCTGTGATAGATTAACTTAAAAGCCAACCTATCGCAATTTAAGTACTCTAATCTGTGAAAGACCAACCTAAAAGCTAACCTAAAGCAATTTAAGTACTGTAACCTGTGAAAGACCAACCTAAAAGCTAACCTAATGCAATTTAAGTACTCTAATCTGTGATAGACCAACCTAAAAGATAACATAACGCAATTTAAGTACTCTAATCTGTGATAGACTAACTTAAAAGCCAACCTATCGCAATTTAAGTACTCTAATCTGTGAAAGACCAACCTAAAAGATAACCTAAAGCAATTTAAGTACTGTAACCTGTGAAAGACCAACCTAAAAGATAACCTAACGCAATTTAAGTACTCTAATCTGTGATAGATTAACTTAAAAGCCAACCTATCGCAATTTAAGTACTCTAATCTGTGAAAGACCAACCTAAAAGATTACCTAACGCAATTTAAGTACTCTAATCTGTGATAGACTAACTTAAAAGTCAACCTATCGCAATTTAAGTACTCTAATCTGTGAAAGACCAACCTAAAAGCTAACCTAACGCAATTTAAGTACTCTAATCTGTGATAGACCAACCTAAAAGATAACCTAACGCAATTTAAGTACTCTAATCTGTGATAGACTAACTTAAAAGCCAACCTATCGCAATTTAAGTAATCTAATCTGTGAAAGACCAACCTAAAAGATAACCTAAAGCAATTTAAGTACTGTAACCTGTGAAAGACCAACCTAAAAGATTACCTAACGCAATTTAAGTACTCTAATCTGTGATAGATTAACTTAAAAGCCAACCTATCGCAATTTAAGTACTCTAATCTGTGAAAGACCAACCTAAAAGCTAACCTAAAGCAATTTAAGTACTGTAACCTGTGAAAGACCAACCTAAACGATTACCTAACGCAATTTAAGTACTCTAATCTGTGATAGACTAACTTAAAAGCCAACCTATCGCAATTTAAGTACTCTAATCTGTGAAAGACCAACCTAAAAGCTAACCTAAAGCAATTTAAGTACTGTAACGTGTGAAAGACCAACCTAAAAGATAGCCTAACGCAATTTAAGTACTCTAATCTGTGATAGATTAACTTAAAAGCCAACCTATCGCAATTTAAGTACTCTAATCTGTGATAGAAGAATAAATAGTAAGTTCTGAAATTCTGAAGTATATGTGTACAGTTAATAAGTTCACACTCTGTGTTGGCTGCACTGGAACACGTATTTCATGTTGCTTAGAATGTTCGTTAAAATCAATTTGGCTGCCATTCATAATGCTAAGTATGTAGTTAAATATCAGAGAAAAATACATTGAAATAATCATTAGAATACATGTAAAAATCATTGTAAATGGTAGCAAATAAGTTGAAAAATGAAACCCTAAGAACATTTGACAGGAGTTTATAACTAACTTACTGGCACCATCGAACCCGTAGGTTGATGGCCGCGCGGATGTAAGCTTTCCATATATCCCTATTCTGAGCTAATGTTTTCCAATCATCCCCTGTATAATCTATTTCCCTCAAATCATAGTTACTGTTATTCTCCCACCTCATTCTTGGTGTACCAACTGGGCGTTTTGGTTCTGGTTTTTCTACAAGCAACTTCCATTCCCCTCTTTCATTCCCGATTCGTGCCACATGTCCTGCCCATTGCAGTCAACAGGACTTAAAAGCTCTTATTATATCTGGCTTCGTATAAAGATCGCGTAGTTCATTGTTATGTAGTCTTCTCCTTTCATCTGTCTGTTCATCTATCTTTAGTCCAAACATTTTCCTAAGAACTTTATTATCAAATACTCATATTCTTTTCTCATTCCTTAAAATAAAATAACATGTTTCGCATCCATATTATATTCTGGCAGAGCAACAGTTTTATATACTTTCAGTTTAATTCCTTATTATGCATTGCAGAGACTCTTGATGTCCCAACTCCTTCCAAAAAACGTTAAACCGAAAATATATAAAACTGTTATTCTACCAGTTATATTATATGGGTGCGAAACATGGACTCTTACTTTAAAGGAGGAAAGGAGATTACAAGTATTTGAGAATAAAGTTCTTAGGAACATTTTTGGACCAAAGAGAGATGAACAAACAAGTCAATGGAGAAGACTACATGGCATTAAACTACATGGTGTTTATAGGAAACCAGATATAATAAGAACAGTTAAGTTTGGTAGACTGCGATGGGCAGGACATGTGACACGAATGGGGAATGAAAGACGTGCATGGAAGCTTCTTGTAGGAAAACCAGGGAATACACCCAGTTGGTAGACCAAGAATGAGGTGGGAGAATAACATTAACTGTGATTTGAGGGAAGTAGATTATACAGGGGATGATTGAAAAACTTTAGCTCAGTATAGGGATGTATGGAGAGCTTAAGTTCGCGAGACCGTGAACCTACGGGTTCGATAGTGCCAGTGAATTGGTTACTTAGTAAGGTGATATGTTGGCATAGAATTTCCTGGACTTTTATTTATAAACTTAGTTTAAGAATGTGTGCTCAAAGATGGATTAACGTTGATTAGCAGCTGGGAAGTTGTGTTGTGATTCCAAACTCTTGATGCATTTCCAACGAGCCGAGCGCTCTGTGCCTCATTTGCTACCTCCATGTTTTCTCGATACGTCATATATGTGTTGTATTCCATTGAGAGCTCTGAATAATCAATCAACCCGGCACTTCGCTGCATCGACCTGACGTCATGCAATACTATTTCTTCCTTTACTCCATTACCCTAATTACTATAATCCTCAAGATTGTCCACAGCCACAATTTGTATTAACATACTAGATAATACCGCGCGTGTGTGCTCCTACTCCTAAGTAAATTAAATGTGTTCTTATATTTAATTAAATATAAGAAATTGGGACTGGAAGTAAATATCAATAAAACTAAATATATGGTCACACGTAGAAATGCATTATATAATGGAAATGGAAAGCTAATGAGAAATGAGGGGAATTTTGAGGAAGTGGCTGAATTCAAATACCTAGGAACAATAATCGCAAATAGGAATGAGATGCACAAAGAAATTAAACATAGGCTCAATTCTGGAAATGCGTGCTATTATGCATTACAGAGACTTTTCATGTCCCAACTCCTTTCAAAAAACGTTAAAGTGAAAATATATAAAACTATTATTCTACCAGTTATATTATATGGGTGCGAAACATGGACTCTTACTTTAAGGGAGGAAAGGAGATTACGAGTATTTGAGAATAAAGCACTTAGGACATTTTTTGGACCAAAGAGAGATGAACAGACTGGTGAATGGAGTGAATGGAGAAGACTACATAACAGTGAACTATATGGTCTTTATAGGAAGCCAGTTATAATAAGAACAGTTAAGTCTCGTAGACTGCGATGGGCAGGGCATGTGGCACGTATGGGGAATGAAAGAGGTGCATGGAAGCTTCTTGTAGGAAAACCTGAGGAAAAACGCCCACTTGGTAGACCGAGAATGAGGTGGGAGAATAACATTAACTATGATTTGAGGGAAATAGATTATACAGGGAATGATTGGAAAGCATTATAATTTTTTATATTTTTACACGCTTTATATTAGCTTGACCTGTATCTATCTATCTATGTAATGGAAACTTTCAACGCGATTTTCACCCACTTAGAAACATTGGATAGACTTGAAACTTTGTATACTTGTAGAGGACCCGTGACAATACAATAATTATATATATATATATTTTTTAAATCCTGGCCATAATCATCAGAAAATCAAAAAAAAGTGTATTTGTATGTATGTAACGGAATTTTTGAACACGATTTTCACCCACTTAGAAACATTGGATCGACTTGAAACGTTGTATACTTGTAAAGGACTCTTGACAATACAATATTTTCATATTTGTTTCTAAAATCCTGGCCAGAATCGTCAGATAATAAAAACAAAGTCTCTTTGTATCTATGTAACGGAATATTTGAACACGATTTTCATCCACTTAGAAACATTGGATCGACTTGAAACGTTGTATACTTGTAAAGGACCCGTGACAATACAATAATTTCATATTTTGTTTCTAAAATCCTGGCCAGAATCATCAGAAAATCAAAAAAATGAAAACTGGTATAATAGGTTGCGGACTTGTCGACTTGTTACTCAATCGTTGTAAGAACTCAGTTGGTAGAGCGGCGGACTGTAGTGGTATATGATTTCAGTAATCTATAGGTCGCTGGTTCAAATCCGGCCCGGAAGATTTTTTAGAAGAGTATTAATTTTAGCTCATACTACATTAGTATCGAATTTAAAGATATTTACATTTTTATCTTATTCTGTAAAATATTAAAACTAAAAACTAGAAAATAAATAATAGTTAAAAAACTAGAACAATACGCTTTATTAGAAAACGGAACTAAAAATGAAAAATAGTTTTAATTTCCAACACGCTTGGGACAAAATTAAAGTGGTCAACAAAAAAATCATCTCCAACACATCTAGAATAAAACTAGAGTTATCTACAAAAAAATAATTTTACCATCAAAAGTGTGAGGTGCTTTTTATGGTTCTTACGTTTTCTTTCTTTAGAGACTTTACTTTTACCATTATCTGTTTATTATCAAATATATTAATTGATATAGAGCACCACACGCTTTTGATGGTAAAATTATTTTATTTTTGTAGATAACTCTAGTTTTATTCTATATGTGAATCAGTCATGGAATATGTACAAAAATACAGAAACAACTGGAAATCTCACGTACGAAAAATGAGCAGAACAAGAATACCACGTCAGATCTTAAATTACCAGCCACCAGGCAAGAGATCATTGGGCAGACCCTTCAAACGTTGGATTGAGACCGTAACAGACCACTAGGTCTATCACATGAAAGGAAGAAGAAGAAGATGTGTTGGAGATGATTTTTTTGTTCACCACTTTAATTTAATCCCAAGCGTGTTGGAAATTAAAATTATTTTTCATTTTTTAGTTCGGTTTTCTAACAAAGCGTGTTGTTTTAGTTTTTAACTATTATTTGTTTATTTGAAGCCTTTGAGAATTTATATTCCATTCGCTACATTTATTGATGTTCTCGATGCTGGTCTTAATGTAGTGTTGTCCGTGACTCTGCTGATGATGGAATTGATATTCTGAAAGGCCTTCAGACAAAAAAAACACATATCTTTTTACAAGTTGAGGACAACGACACTGACGTAAGAAGGTACATATTTTAACTTTATTTTGTTTCTGAGTAGTTGCATTACGTAAAATGAATGAAATGTTTGAGCAGGAAATGGCCGCAGACTATAATTTAGAATGTTTGAGTTTTATTGGTTGTTTTGGTAGCGCACTAGAAGCAGATGTATTTCCATTTTCTTGAATGGTAAAGCCCGCAGTCTAACATTTATTCCAGAGAACGCAATAAAATGAAAACACACATTCCAGTAACGTACTCTGTACAGATATTACAGCAGGGGCTTTTATAACGGTTTCTGTATTAACGTATTTAGCCAGTGATTATCTATGGAGTTGTTTAACTTTATACCAAGATCGCTACATCCTCTCCCTTCTAGATTTAAGGGAAATGAATGACCTTTTTTTTTTGCAACAAATACATAAAACTTTTGTTCTCCCAGTTACATTATATGGACTATTTAACTCATGCCCCAAATGCGAGTCAATGACCAATCACATTACAATGAATTCTGATTTACAACCAATCAAAGTCGTTTATCACCTCCATTTCACCATGTTCATCATACAAAGTGGCTTCCAGATTTTATGTACAGTGCACGAATGTAACTAGATTCTACTTGCGATATATAATAAAAAAACATTCGTAAAATTGATTATATCATAAATAAATATGAAATTATTACATTGTCACGGGTCCTTTACAAGTATACAAAGTTTCAAGTCGATCCAATGTTTCTAAGTGGGTGAAAATCGTGTTCAAAAATTCCGTTACATAAATACAAAGACACTTTTTTTGATTTTCTGATGATTCTGGCCAGGATTTTAGGAAATAAATATGAAATTATTGTATTGTCACGGGTCCTTTACAAGTATACAACATTTCAAGCCGAGCCAATGATTTTAAGTGGGTGAAAATCGTGTTCAAAGATTCAGTTACATAGATAGATAGATAGATAGATAGATAGATAGATAGATAGATAGATAGATAGATAGATAGATAGATAGATAGATAGATACAGGTCAAGCTAATATAAAGCGTGTAAAAAAAAGAAACCACTGTTTGAACTTTCATAAACGTATTATTTCGCATGAATTAACGTTGCAGAAAAATATAATTGACATATTTACATCATAGGACATCAGAAATTAATTAATAACCTGTAATGATGTGTTTCGTTTTTACTCCACTAGGGTGCATTGTTACAATATTGCGATTCTATTTGGTAATAAATATGATCTGGTTGCAGTGATAAATTAACGAAACATAACGTTTCTCATTTGTTTTCAAACATCGCCGTTTACATTAAATATATAAATATCTTAAAATAACTATATTTAAATAATGATTTGTGAGTAAACAACTTAATTTTAATCTTCTTCAAGATCATCATAGCAACTCCGATCGTGAAAGTCTACGTGAATACATTAATTTTATTCGTTAAATAGCCCTAACAAATGCCACTCTTTGATTTCCAAATTCTCTAGATAAATTCACTCCTCACTTTGTGAGTCCTGAATAATTTAGCGATAATTTGTAAATCACTCGTGGCGTTACTTATGATACGAAACTTACACTTTAACTTCAAGGGAGGATAAAAGAGGACGAGTATTTCCTAAGAAATTTATTCTTAAATAAAATCAAAGATGGATGAACAGACAGGTGAATTGAGCAGACTATTCAACAGTTAGCTACATGATCTTATAGGAGACAGATGTAAAAGAACAGTTAAGTCTCGTAGACTACGTTGGGCAGCACACGTGTTATGAATGGGGAATGAAAGAGAGGCATGGAAGCTTCTTGTAGGATATCAGAAGAAAAAAACGTTCAGTAGTTCAACTAAGAATGAGGTGGGAGTATACAGTCCTTAGATTTTTGACGGTCTTTCTCAAAGTAGGCTTCCTTTGGATGCAAATTACTTGCCCCAGCATTTCTGCCAGTCTGCAAAGACATGCTTAACTAACTAATTCACTGGCAGTATCGAACCGGCAGGATCTTGGCTGCGCGAAGGTAGGCTCTCCATACATTCCTATCTTGAGCTAGTGCTTTCCAATCATTCCGTTTATAATCTACTTTCTTCAAATCATGGTTAATGTTAATCTTCAACCTCATTCTTGGCCTACCTACTGGGCTCTTTCCTTCAAGTTTTTCCGCAAGAAATTTCTATACCCCCCGTTTTCATTTATATTTCGTGCCACAAGTCCTGCCCATCGCAGTATGCGAGACTTAACTATTTTTATAATTTTTAGTATCCTGTAAAGATTATGTGGCTCACTGTTATGTAGTCTTCTGCATTTGTCTGTCTGTTCATCTCTCTTTGGTCTAAACATTTTCCTAAGAACTTTATTTTCAAATACTCGTAATCTTTTCTCCTCCATCAAAATACGAGTCTATGTTTCGCGTCCATTTAACTGGGGGAATAACGATTTTATATATTTCCAGTTTAAGGTTCTTGAGAGAAGTTGATACAAGAGTCCCTGTAATGTATAGCAGTAGGACTATGCATTTCCAGAATTGTTTACTTTGTTGTGCATCGCAATTCCTGTTTGTAATTATTGTTCCTAGACATTTGAATTAAAATAATTCTTAAAAATTTCCCTCATTTGTCATTAACTGCCCATTTACATTATATAATGCATTTGTATCAAAACCAGAGGGAAAACGTCCAGATGGGTAGGCCAAGATTGAGGCGAGAGAATAACATTAACCATGATTTGAGGAAAGTAGATTATACAGGGGATGATTGGAAAACATTAGCTCAGGATACAGATATATGGAGAGCTTATGTCCGCGCCACCTTGAACCCAGTAACTTTATTAGTTTTAGATATTTATTTCAGCCACTTCAAAATGTTTCCTCATTTGCAATTAATATATTTCTATAACGTGTCACAAATAAGGAAATTAGAAACAAAATGGAAGCAGAAGAAAGCATAATTGAAAGAATTGAGGAAAAGGAATTAAAGTGGTTAGGACATGTTTTAAGAATGGAAGATGAGCGATGGCCGAAGCAACTATATGAATGACATCCTAACAGAAAGAAGAAAAGAGGAAGACCAAGGTTAACATGGAAGGAAAACATGAAGACAGTAATGCAAGCTAGAGGGCTAAGCATCGAAGATGCCCAAGACCGTAGGCTTTGGAGGTTTGGCACGGGAAGACGGCAGCAGCTGTAAAAACCCGAAGATAGATAGAGAGATGTTACCATATAGATTAGACCTACTTAGTTTTATTTTTATTTTTTTATTTAGAAATATTTCACAATACAGTGTTACTCCTTCAACCCAAAGTGATTTGTCACTAGAGGTTCCTGTCTAAAGCACCTTCTTCCCTCAAATCTCTAGCTTCCATACTTCTCTTCACTCCATCCATCCATCAATCCATCCATCCATCCATCCATCCATCGTTCTCTAGGTCTGCGTCTTCCACTTCTTCCATTAGCTTTCCAATTAAGTATCTTCTTTGGTATTCTCTTTCTTTCTTCCATTCTTATGAGGTATCCATACCATTTCAAACGTTTTTCTTCTATTTTTCGTAATATGTTTTTTTTCAACTTGCATAATTTCGCTTATTGTGCTGTTTCTGACCTTATCCCTTCTTGAACTACTTGTTGATAGCCTCCAAAAATCCATTTCTACTGCTAACAGCTTGTTGGCTTGTTTTCTACTGACTGTCCAGGTTTCGGACCCATAGGCCTATAATAAAATGCTTTATTTTTTTTCTTTACTTCCTTAATTTGTTACTGTTAGTTTTTACAACTTCATAACAATCCTACTACCTAATAGTGTGAAATACAGTAGAACCTATCATCACTTGCATAATATTAATCGGTAAAAAATGTCCATTGAAGAGAATAAATATACCAAAAGGAAGGAAAAACAGAGGTGGACCAAAAACAGAAATGAAAGACCGGATGACGTAAGAATGAATTATTGGGTGGAACAAGCTTAAAGCAAAAATAGCAACATAGACAAAGTGGAGAGTGAACTTTGACTATGCGGCTGATGAATGTAGGAATCCAGCGCAGAACACATGGACTGTAGCCATGTATCACTTTAAGTGATATTCAATACAGTAGCGCCAGTAGAGTGTGCAAAACATTCACCCAGAATAACAAATTTACAAGATTGCGGAAACCGATCCAAATCAATTGGCATATACGTTACTTTACCACATCTCGAGTAATAATAATAATAATAATAATAATAATAATAATAATAATAATAATAATAATAATAATAATAATAATAATAATAATAATAATAATAATGATAATAATAATAATGATAATAATAATAATGAATAATAATAATAATAATAATAATGATAATAATAATAATAATAATAATGATTATGATGGTAATGGTGATGACGATGATTATGACGATGATGACACGATGACGATGATAATTATAATAATGATAGTAATAATCTAATATATAAAAATGAATGTTTGTTTGTTTGTTTGTACTTTCTACATGTCTAAACCATTTAACTCTATATTCTTTGATTTATTCATTCAATGGATATTTATTTAACTCTATTCTTATATCTTCATTATTTATCCCATCCAATCTTGTGCCTTCTATTCTTCTAAGTAAGTTTATTTCTGCGCTATATATTCTACTTTGTAATCTTTTGGCCATTACCGAAGATTCGCTCCCGTAAGCTGTGGTAATCGACGTAGCGTGCTGCCTCGTCATCCAGCGGGCCCGGGTTCGTTTTCCGGTTGGGACAAGCTGCTTGGATTAGGTTTTTAGGTGTTTTTCCTCGCCTGAAATACAAGTGTGAGGATACTTTTAGGCCCAAACGGTCCCCGAACATCATCTGACCATCATCATCATCATCATTTTCATCTTTATTATCATCTCGGTGTGGAAAGCAACGGAAGCTACCACACCTATAATTCCCTAGTAAAGCTGTAGAGCATAGCATGAAAATACTATGATTGCAGTGAAGGACCTGCCCCAGGGCAGAACACTTTAGAATAGAATAGAAAGTAATGCAGCAATTGTCAATGTTTTATAAAACTTCAATCTAGTATCTCTTCTTGTTTTGTTCTTTAATTATATATATATATATATATATATATATATATGAATATGAAAGTTTTCTTGGGTTTTCCGCGTGTTGGATTCACGTTCGGCCTCTGGCCACTGATTCCGACGTTTCGGCATGATCCCACATGTCATTATCAAGGAATGATAAGTTCGAGTCACAGGTGTAGGTCTTATATAATAAAATACATAGAGTTTTTCGCTGTGGTCCGTTTCCGAAGACGTACACCCATCCAAGGTTTAGTTCTTATGTAGTTAAATACCTTCAGTTTTCAGTGTGGTCCGTTTACTAAGACGGACCACAGCGAAAACTCTATGTCTTTTATTATATAACTGCTCAAAACAATTAGAGGAACACTTGTAACAAATTGAATAAGTAATTGTTTTTTAAAGCTGTGATGCTGAAAGTTGGAAAATATGTAAATTGAATTATTAATTTTATCATTGGATACAAATTTTAAAGATCCATGGCCTAAATACAGATAAATTACCTCAAATAACAAACATAGAGAATTTTTTTATTTTGGAAGGCACTGGCCACTTCTAATTGGTAAGATTCCTGATGTTGCTATAGTGACGAATGTTGATTATTGCCTTGTTTACTGAAGTCTCTGACAAAATGAGGCATTTAAATGAGTTTGAAGTGTATCATGCTCTACATCTTTTACGACAAGGTCAATCTCTGCGACAAGTGGCTAGAGAGCTTGGGGTTTCTCCTTCCATGGTGTCCAGTTTTACGCAAACAGGCACAGAGAGGAGAGACAGGTCAGTATTGTAGAAGACGTGGCCAGGGCCGTCCGTTTGTTAAACGTAAATTTAAAACAAGCCCCCAGGATGACAGATACGTTGTTCTTTCTGCTCTTCGACAGCGTACAAAAACTGCAAAAGACCTGCAGAATGACCTTCATATGGCTTCCGGAATCCGGGTTTCAGACCAAACCATAAGGAACAAATTAAGGAAAGAGAATATTCGTCCAAAAAGGCCCGTTAAAAAATCACGCTTAACAAATGGGCATAAGGCAGCAAGACGTACGTATGCTGAAAACCATGGTGATTGGAACCTGAACCAGTGGGAGTCTGTGCTCTTCTCGGACGAATCCAGGTATCGTCTTAAACGTTGTGATGGTCGATTGAGGGTGTGGGGACGGCCAGGAGAAAGATTTTCTGCAGAGGCTGTACAGGAAATTGATAGATTCGGAGGAGGTTCCATAACGGTGTGGGCCGGAGTTATGTACAACAATCGTACGGACCTTGTACTTGTTCCCCAGCGACTGAATGCTGTCCGGTATATCGAGCACGTTCTGGAAGAGCATGTAGTACCTGCTGCCATTGGAGTAGGCCCTGGATTTCTGTTATGCAGGATAATGCCAGGGCACATTCTGCGGCTGTCACCAGGGGTTTCCTGACGAGGAATGAAATTGAGGTAATGGAATGGCCAACGGTTAGCCCGGACCTCAACCCTATTGAACACTTGTGGGATCTTCTAGACAGGAAGGTCAGGAACCGACATCAAGCTCCACAAACTCTGCAGCAACTTGGAGATGCTCTGAAGGAGGAATGGGAGAATATCCCGCAAGAGGAAATCCAGAATCTTATTGGGAGCATGCCACGAAGGTGCCAAAGTGTCATCGAATGTCGTGGAGGCCATACACGATACTAACTCTATATAACGAGTGTTTAACTTTGAAAAATAAGCACAAGATTCAATTGCTTTCATAGCGGAATTATTTGAAAAGTTAATTGTCAGCGTTATTTATTTGTTTTTACTGACATGAGCAATAAATAAATACCAACAAATCAGGTACTTTATTAATTTCAGTGTGTGTACCTTTATCCACATGAAAAAATATTTGCATATTTCATAGTGTTCCTCTAATTGTTTTAAGCAGTGTATAATACCTAAACCTGTACTCGAACTTATCATTCCTTGATAATGGCATGTGGGATCATGCCGAAACGTCGGAATCAATGTTCAGAGGCTGAACTTGAATCCAAGACGCGAAAAACCCAAGAAAACTTTAATATTCATACTTATATCCGCGAAAATCTGCAATATAACATATATATATTTTTTTGTGACTACTTAAATATGTTCACTAAATAAAAAGAGAAATAAAAAAGCTTAAACCCCATAAAAATAATAAATAATTTAAAGATAGAGGCAAGAAACTCTTCCACGCTACGCATGTTATTTGAAATTTCGACAGTTTCTTATTTAAATTTCTTAGTTTCTGTTCTATAACAGTATGTTATTGCTAGTGTTGGCCCCGGACACCCTGTATAAAGGACTAGGAAAAATGTTATTAGCTCAAAATAGAGCAAGTGGTCCATTTCCATGAGTATGTACATGTTTGGAGAGTAAGACCGTACGAAGCGTTATGATGATATAGGGCGACACTTGATATCCAATTAAAGATATGTTTATATGCGGACAAAATTACAATTATGCAAATGGAGCACCTAGCAGCTACATGACAACGAGATGCTTTACCGTATTGATCTCCGTTGCAATTAGCTTTTCAAATGTGAAGCTTTCTGTGTGGCGCCACAATATTGTGACCGGCGATCAAAAAAAACCACACAGTGTCAGTACTCGCTGCGAAATTATCTATGTTTAATGCATACTGTAGTAGCAAAAAAAAAAAAAAAAAACCCTTTACTCATTTCTGTTATGGAAGCGCGCAATCTAGAGTAGCTTGTTACCGGAACAGGTCCATACAAATTTATCCGATTTTTCACCAAAATTGTGACGCGTTCGTTTAATTTATCCCAGCTTTCATTTACTTTGACTATTTAACTCATGCCCCCAAATGGGAGTCAATGACCAATCACATTTCAATGATTTTTTATTTACAACCAATCACAGTCGTGTTTCACCTAGAATTTACCAACTAAAGTTCATCATAATAAAGAAAGCAGCTCCTTTTTAACATTCTGAATAGTTCATAGCATTATTTTGCAGTGACTGCCTCTCTAAAAAGTACGGATACCAGATTATATATATTGCATGAATGTGTCAACACATAGCGCATGCAGGAGGTAATATAAAAACCTTTGTAGCAATTGATTATACCAACAAAAAAAAGAAACCATTATTTGCACTTTCTTAAATGTATTTTTCCCAGGTAATAACATTCCAGAAAAATATAATTGTCATATTTACATCATAGGACATCAGATATGAATTAATATACAGTTTGATGTGTTTCATTTTTTCTTCACTAGAATGCATTTTTACAATGTTGCATTCCTTTGGCAATAAATAATGATCTGGTTGCAGTGATGAACAAAAGAAGCAAATGAAGCGTACCAATCGTTTCTCATTTGTTTTCAAACATCGCCGTTTACATTAAATATATAAATATTTTAAAATAACTATATTTAAATAATGATTTGTGAGTAAACAGCTTAATTTTATTCGTAAAATAGTCCTAACAAATGCCAGTCTTGATTTCCAAATTCTCTACATAAATACACTCCTCACTTCGTGAGTCGTGAATTGATCGATAATTTGGAAATCACTCGTGGCATTACTTATGAGAATTTTCCTCATCATTGAGGGTTTTCTCCAACCAATCTTAGTAATTAATGTGAATTTAAAAAAAATACATAAATGAGTATAGACTTATAGACTATCAGTTTGTAACAAACATTCACAATTCCCCTTAATTAAAGTTCTCCTCGTTCTCTGTCCTCTGTGTCTTCATCCGTTCACCGAATTTCCTCATTGAATTCTGAATGTTATTCTTCCAGGTTGTTCTTGGTTTTCCTTTTCTGCTCCTTCTTTCAATTTTCCATGCATAGACAGCCTTTGGTAGTCTTCCATCCTGCATTCTTCGTACGTGTCCATACCATTTTAGCCCTCTGTGTTTAATCTCATCCATTATATTTCTTTCTAGATTCATCCATTTTTAATTTCTGTATTTCTAATTCTTTGCATCGAGATTTTCGGGCAGCTCTTCTCCAAAAATCCATTTCAACTGCAGTTATTCTGTTGACATGTTGTTGTGTCATTGTCCAAACTTCCGATCCATATAGCATTATATTTCTAGTATGAACTTATTATCCCTAAATAATCTTCATATTTAAAAATAAACGTCTGCGAGCCTGTCGATTCAGGTAAATCCCCACTTTTAGTGCTCGGATTTCGATGATTTTCTAAAAATGCGTTCTCGATTTATTTCAATAGCATCTGAGTTGTATTACATAAAGTTGAAAATCATAACCGTTGCAGTGATTTTTCTTTTTTAATTTTTGTTTGAGGCGAACTCCTAAATCTATTGGTCCGCTTTTTCAGGTAAACGAATTCGATATTACTTTTTTTAATTGGTTGTTGTACTTATTCCAAGTTTGGTTTTTCGGTAAAACAAAATGGCGGCCGCTAGAGCGTTAACGGACACACACACACACACAATATATATTTAAAGGAAGTAGATCATACAGGAGATGATTGGGAAACATTAGCTCAGCATAGGGGTGTATGGATAATAATTCCCTCGGCCTTATGAACTACTGAATCGATAGTATTTATTATTATTATTAATATTATTGTTATTAATATTATTATTATTATTATTATCATTTAAGGATTTTTTCTACATTACAGCAGTTATCCTTTAGCTGTATTTTGCTCCACCACAAATTTCTGTCCTCAGCATCTTCTTCTTTAAGGCCTCTGCTGATCATTTTTCTTCTCACTTCATCCATCCACTGTTCCCTAATAATAATAATAATAATAATAATAATAATAATAATAATGATAACAATGATAATGATAACAATGATAATGATAACAATGATAATGATAACAATGATAATGATAACAATGATAATGATAACGATAATGATGACGATAATAATAACGATAATGATAACGATAACAACGATAACAACAATAACAATAATAATAATAATAATTATTATTTATTTATTTATAAACAGGTTTACAATATAATAAATATCTTCCTGTGCCTAATGCTTTTTAAAGTTTTAATTTCTATCTCCATTCTTCTCTATCTTCCTATTCCAATTTTTCCAGACCCATCTTCCTCATACCTCTCCTTATATCATCCATCCATTTAAATCTAGGTCGAACTCTCTTTCCTTTCCCAGGTGGAATCCATTCCAAAGCTTGCCTGGGTAATCTTGTTTCTGGCATTCTACGTATGTGGCAATACCATTCTAGATGTCTGTATTTCTTATTGTTGTTATTATTGTTATTATCATTATTATTATTGCCAATAAAACAAAAAAAATCACTTGTGACTTTAAACTCAACCACAAAAGAAATATCTTAAAAGTCCTGCAATGTGAATATTTAGATTTATTATGATTTAGAAAAGCAAATGAGACTATGTTGTAGAGGTCATTATTATTCCACGCACTGACACAATCTATTACGTGCAACACCGCAATGTTCCCCCGCTTCATTTAATCCGAACAATGTAATATCTCGCGACATTTGCTACCTGTTATAAGATATGTAGAACAAGGGAACATGGAGAGAGTAAGTTAATGACTTCATGTTCTGAGAAGCTGGCGGAGCAGTTTTTGACAGCTCATGTTCATGACAGACAAGACACTCGTGTATTGTGCTGCCAGCTAGTTGTTAAACGTGAAATTCTTAACACACAATTTAACAATTAGTGAATCCAATTATTTCGGAGAGACATTATAATATTCGAAAGAGTAATAATAATAATAATAATAATAATAATAATAATAATAATAATAATAATAATAATAATAATAATCTTCTTCTTCCTTCCAAGTATTAGGCCAAGGCCTGTTACGATCCTATAGAAAAATTTTCCCTCCAGCGTTTCATAGGACGGCCCAGAGATCTTCGTCCTCTTGGTATATAATTATAAACAGCTTTGGGGATCCGATTTGAACTCATTCTTTCAAGATGGTGTTTCCAATTTAGTTGGTACTGTTTAATATAGGGCCTATTCCAAAATTGGCGTAGTCTTCAATTCTTTTAAGATATCGGTGTTCCTTTTCCGATCCCATCTGGTGTAACCCGCTGTTCTGCGCATGAATCTCATTTCACAAGCTGTTATTCTGCTTTCATGTTGTCTTTTTAGTGTCCATGCTTCACTACCATAGGTAAACACTGGTCTAGTCAAAGTGTTATATAAACGTAATCTGGTGTTTTTTTGTACAAGAGATGGTTTCATATAATGATAATAATAATAATAATAATAATAATAATAATAATAATAATAATAATAGTAATAATAGTAATAATGATAATGATAATAATAATAACAATAATATTAATTACGATAAATCTGTCTTAATTCTGGAAATGTATGCTATCACTTCGTATGCATTACAGGGACTCCTGTTGTCTCAACTTGTCTCAAAAAACATTAAACTGAAAATGCATAAAACTGTTATTCTTCCAATTATATTATGTGGATGCGAAACATAGACTCTTAATTTAAGTAAGGGGAAAAATATTACGAGTATTTGAGTAAAAGTGCTTATGACAAATTTTGACCAAAGAGAGATGAATACGCACAGGTGAATGGAGAAGACTACACAACAGTGAGCTACATGATCTTTACGGTAAACCAGATATAATACGAACAGTTAAGTGTCGTAGACTGCGATGGGGCAGGATATGTGGCACGAATTGAGAATTATAGAGGGACATGGAGACTCCTTGTAGGGAAACCAGAGGGGAAACGTGAAATTCTTAATAGATCATTTCAAAATTAGTGATTTCAATAAATTATAATAAATAATAGCTTGCATTTCCGAAATTGAATGTATTTTAAATTTCTTTCTGTACCTCATTCATGTTTGTAATTATTGTCTCTAGGTATTTGAATTCAACCACTTCTTCAAAATTCCTTTATTTGTCATTGGCTGTCCATTACCATTATATAATGTGTTTCTATGTGTGGTCATCATCATCATCTTCAACATCCAATGAAGTATTAGGCCGTGTGGCCTGTTACGGTCTCAAAGAGGAATTTTCCATCCAGCGCTTTTTTGGACGTCCCAGCGATTTTTTGCTTTGGGGGCAGTAACGAAGCATGGCTTTTGGAATTCTATGATGTGGCATTCGTTGAAGATGGGCTTTCCAGTTGTTCTGGTAGTTTTGTATATGGTGGAGAATGGGTTCTACCTCGATAATTTCCTCATTTATTTTATGGTCCCACTTCGTATAGCCTGCTGTATGGCGCATAAATCGCATCTCATTTTCTGTTATTCGGCTTTCCTCTCTTCTTCGTATTATTGTCCATGCTTCACTACCATATCTTAATACTCGTCTTGCGAGAACCTTATAAAGCTGTAATCTTTTGTTCTTTTGTAGTAAAGATGGTTTCATTATACAGTTAATTATAAAATAAAATAAGTTAAAATATACCTTCTTAGGTAAAATCCGTCGTCCTCAACTTATAAAATATGTAATATTTATGCCTGTAGGCCTTTCAGAACATCCGTTCCATCTTCAGCAGGTCCCTCTTCGCTACAGCATCCAATATTATGGTTGATGCTGCCGGTCTAATGTGGTGTTGTCGTGACTAAAGCTTCTTCCTGACGATATCGTATAGTGGGTTGTTTAGTCTGGCAGTGGTTACATTTATTAAAAGCTTGTTGTCTATTTCCTTGATAATTTCCAGGTCTTCCAATGTGTTGATTTTAGTTGGATTTCCCTCTTTGTGTACCATTGCAAGGGTGTCTACTATGTACCATAGAATGGACTCAATAGAAGACACCCTTACAATAGTACACAAAGAGGGAAATCCAACCAGAATCGACCTATTGGAAGACCTAGAAATTGTCATGGAAATAGACAACAAGTTTTTAATAAATGAAAGCACTCCCAGACTAAACAACCCGCTATACCATATCGTCAGGAAGAAGCTTTAGTCACGACATAGCCACATTAGGACCAGCAGCATCAACCATCATACTGGATGTTGTAGCGAAGAAGGACCTGCTGAAGATGGAACGGATGTTCTGAAAGGCCTTCAGGCATAAAGAATACATATTTTATAAGTTGAGGACGACGGATCTTACCTAAGAAGGTATATTTTAACTTATTTTATTTTATGACTCTCCACCTCAACTTACTTACTTACTTACTTACTTACTTACTTACTCACTGCCACTATCGAACCCGTAGGTTAATGGCCGCACGGACATAAGCTCTCCATACATCCCTATCTTGAGCTAATGCTTTCCAATCATTCCCTGTATAATCTACTTCCCTCAAATTATAGTTAATGTTATTGTCCCACCTCATTCTTGGCTTACCAACTGGGCGTTTTCCCTCTGGCTTTCCTACAAGTCTTTCATTTCCCATACGTGCAACATGTCCTGCCCATCGCAGTCTACGAGACTTAACTGTTCTTATTATATCTGGCTTCCTATAAAGACCATGTAGTTCATTGTTATGTAGTCTTCTCCATTTACCTGTCTGTTCATCTCTCTTTGGTCCAAAAATTTTCCTAAGTACTTTATTCTCAAATACTTGTAATCTTCTTTCCTCTCTTAAAGCAAGAGTCCATGTTTCGCATCCATATAATATAACTGGTAGAATAATAGTTTTATATATTTTCAGCTTAACGTTTTTTGAAAGGAGTTGGGACATCAAGAGTCTCTGCAATGCATAATAGCACGCATTTCCAGATTGAGCCTATCTTTAATTTCTTTGTGCATCTCATTCCTGTTTGTGATTATTGTTCCTAGGTATTTGAATTCAGCCACTTCCTCAAAATTTCCCACATTTGTCATTAGCTGTCCATTTCCATTATATAATGAATTTCTACGTGTGACCATATATTTAGTTTTACTGATATTTACTTCCACTCTCCACCTCAACGGGTTTAACAATTAATTTTATTACTAATGACAGTTAATTATGTGTGAACATATATTTAGTTTTATTGATGTTTACTTCCAGCCTCAATTTCTTACTGGTACTGAATATAGTGTGCGTGTTGGTGCAGCCTACGAATATCCCGTTTTAGTCGCTAACTTTACTAGAAAGGCATCAGATTCATGATTCAACGTCACTGAAAAAGTTTATTTAGAGATCCAAGAGGCGGTTCTGCTCATCTCAAACTAACTGCCATGTCGTCACAAGTTAATTTTGATGGATTGGAATGATAGCTATGTCCGGCCAAGCGGAAAATATTAAATCTCTATAGAAAAACAGCCAGCGGGTCGGATGATCCACTCTCCCTGGCATCGTATAAACACAATGTGCATTACATTATTCTCATATTTCAAAACATTGTTTATAAAAGTGTAGATGATAAAGTGGGTAAATACACCTAAAATAGAAGATTCACTTTATGATATTGTTATAGTGGTTTATTATTATTATTATTACTATTATTATTATCATTATTATTATCATTATTATTATCATTATTATGATCCTTCACGGATTAGATCTTTGCCCATTCCGATCTCACTTCTGTTCAGCCCAGCGCTTTCTTAATTCTGCTCGAATGCAGGTCCTTCACTGCAGTCATAGCATTTTCATGCTATGCTTGCAGCTTTACTAGGAAATTGTAAGTGTGGTAGCTTCCCGTTGCTTTCCACACCGGTGAAGGATGATGATAATGAAGATGATCATAATGATAAGGATGATGATGATGGCCATATGATTTCGGGGACCGTTTGGGCCTTAAAGTTTTCCTGACATTTGTCATATTTATATTATTATTGTTATTATTATTATTATTATTATCGTATCATTATTGTTATTACCCTATAAAATGTTGTTTGTACATGACATTTACATTGTTACATTTATTGTATCTTTAAGTGTTTATAATTAGTATAGTGTATATCTATATTTGTCGAATATTTGTTTGTATTTGTACTGGTTGAGTGGAAGAGAGGGCCTTATGGCCTAACTCTGCCAGAATAAATAAAGTATTATTATTATTATTATTATTATTATTATTATTATTACAGGTGAGGAAAAACCCCGATAAAAACCTTACCCAGAAAAACTGCCCCGGCCGGGGATGGAACTCGGGCCCGCTGCGTGACAAGGCAGCACGCTACCTCGAGACCACAGCGGTGGACTGTAAAAGTATAATGAATATAAAGAAATCACGCTAGATAATAATAGGGACAAGAGCAGACCTGGGGGTATGGGCATTAAGCCCGAGGAGGAACCCAGGGGGATGGTGGTGGGGCTCTTAAATAAAAAAATACTATTCATGAGGTTCCGGATTCGATTCCCGGTCGGACCATAGGATTTTTTTCTTAAAGATAATCATTCCTGTGGTTGGCCATGGTCTGGAATTTAGGTTAAGTTTAGGTTAAGAACTCTCCTGGCGCTTCATTATCATTTATCACCCATCATATCATCGGGGTAACGTAACTCCGCCTTCCAGGTGAGAAACCCAGAAATGTCATAATAAAAGACAACCTGGTGGCATTAGCTAACTAACTAACTAACTTACTGGCATTATCGAACCCGTAGGTTCATGGGCGCGCGGACATAAGCTCTCTATACATCCCTATCCTGAGCCAATGTTTTCCAATCATCCCCTGTATAATCTACTTCCCTCAAATCATAGTTAATGTTATTCTCCCATCTCATTATTGGTCTATCAAGTGGGCGTTTTCCTTCTGGTTTCCCTACAAGAAGCTTCCATGCACGCCTTTCATTCCCCATTCGTGCCACATGTCCTGCCCATCGCTGTCTACGAGACTTAACTGTTCTCATTATATCTGGCTTCTCATAAAGACCATGTAATTAATTGTTAAACGGTCTTCTCCATTCCCCTGTCTGTTCATCTCTCTTTGGTCCAAAAACTTCCCTAAGAACTTTATTCTCAAAAACTCGTTATCTTCTTTCCTCCCTTAAAGTAAGAGTCCATGTTTCGCACCCATATAATATAACTGGTAGAATAATAGTTTTATATATTTTCAGTTTAACGTTTTTTTTAAAGGAGTTGGGACATCAAGAGTCTCTGCAATGCATAATAGCACGCATTTCCAGAATTGAACCTATGTTTAATTTCCTTGTGCATCTCATTCATATTTGTGATTATTGTTCCTAGGTATTTGAATTCAGCCACTTCCTCAAAATTTCCTTCACTTGTCATTAGCTGCCCATTTCCATTATATAATGTATTTCTATATGTGACCATATATTTAGTTTTATTGATATTTACTTCCAGTCCCAACTTCTCAGTGCCACTCAGTAGGGTGTGTGTGTGCGTGTTGTCCTTTAATATCTCCTCGCTATCGCCCAATAGTACTGCATCATCAGCATAAACTAACAGTTTATTAATACCATTATAGTAGACAAAATACATTTTTGAACATGATTTGAGCGGTTTAGAAGCCTGTAAGTAAAAAAAATGTACACATTCGCTTTGTATATGTTAATTGATTGTGAAGAAGGAGTAAACACAAGCGGTTTATTAATGTTTTAGGACCTGCAGCTGCTCCGGAGAGCGGATTTCCGCAGTTGAAATTGTGGAGAAGTTTATTCCGTAGTCAAGAAAGTTTTCAAATGCCTTCAAGCAACAATGTGACGCAATTTTCATGACTTTCCAGTAGATGAGTCAACTTATCTTTGTAAAACTCACATGTGAAGAAGTTATGGGATTATTTTATAAAATGGAGAATTATTGCAAGGAGATACTAAGGGGCCAACACACACACTCTGTTGAGAAATACTAAGAAATTGGGACTGGAATTTTTTTTTGTCCAGTGCCACCCCAGGTTGTCTTTTATAACATTTGTAGCTTTGGCAGAATTGTAATCAATTTCTTAGGTTGGGGCACGTGGAGGGCGGAGTTACGTTACCCCGATGATGTAATGATAAATGTTAATGAAGTGCCAGGAGAGTTCTTCACCTCAATTCCAGATCATGGGCAACTACAGGAATAATTCCCTTTAAGGAAAAAAATGCTATACACTGGCCGAGAATCGAAACGCTGACCACTAGTCCACGGGACTGGAAGTAAACATCAAGAAATCTAAATATATGTTCACACATAAATGTACGTTATATAATGGAAATTACAGTTAATGGAAAATGAAGGTACATTTGAAGAAGTGCTTGGAATTAAATGCCCAGGAACAATAATTGCAAGTAGGAATGAGATGCACAAAGAAATTAAACATAGGTTCAATTATGGAAATGCATACTGATATGTGTTATAGGTCCACCGCTGTGGTCCCGAGGTAGCGTGCTGCCTTGTTACGCAGAAGGCACGGGTTCGATTCCCGGTCTAAACAGGCTCCTGGTGAGATTTTCTTTTTCAGGATTTTTCCTCACCTGTAAGGACAAATGTCTGGAAGCTTAGGGCCCAACGGTCCCCGAAAATCATCCGGCCATCATCGTCACCCTCATCATTATCATCATCATCTTTCACCGGTGTGGAAAGCGCCACGCCTATAATTCCCTAGGTAAAGCTGCAAAGAATAGCATGGAAATGCTGTGATTGCAGTGAAAGACCTGCCCTCGGGCAGATTTACTATGGAAGGATGGATATTTAATATGTACTTTTCTTTTCTGATAATGTCCATGTTTCTCTTCCAAACATAACTATTGGTTTCAATTTTTTTTTGTCGATGTGACTAATTTCTTATACTTACCAATATTGTTGTTACTGGAAGTAAGATAACGTTCCCACATCTAACCTGGTTGCTATGCAAACAAAAGAAAACGCAATGCTGATATGGACTCAAAAAGCACACGTTCGGTAACTAAAATAAAACATTTCTTGAATGTTTTCTACACTAACTCGTACCTTTCTTTAGACTTTTTCGGAATTAATGCAGAACATCCCACTCTCCAGGTTTCATCAATTTCTCTATCATCTACCATGACTCCTTCCATAATAAAATTATCAAACAGATTCTAATCACGGTATTACATATAAAAATGTCTCCACAGCCAACAATCCTTGCTTTATAATAAAATAAATGAAAAGCTACATAGCATCGATCACCAAATGTTTCTTTCTCATAGAAGTCATTTACATCCAACCAATATTTTAATTCATTTATTACTATCTTAATATATAAAAATTTCGTGTCACGTTGTTTGTCCGCGATGGAATCCTAAACTACTGAACCGATTTTAATAAAATTTTGCACACTGTGTGCAGTTGATCCAATTTGAGACCTAGGGTAGTTTATAACTAAATTTATAGTCGCATTATTTTTTTATTGCAAATTATTTGTTTATTATTTAACAAAGAGTTATAATGATCTAGGAGTTCCATACGATTCTAACAGATGGCGGTGTAAGGTACAGCTTGGGTCCAAGCTCTGTGTGTTTGCGGGGGGAAGTGTGGAGGAGGTATAATTCTCTGCTTCGCATAGTACTAACAGCTGAGTCCAGCAAATTCCTTTCAGACACACGGAGCTGGGCCCCGAGCTATAATTTGGTAAGGTAATTGGTTTATTATTTAACAAAGAGAGATCCAGATGGCTGTGCTTTTTGTTGCAACCGCGAATTTCAATTGAATTACAAATATTGATTATTTAATAATTTAAGTGTGTTCAGTGTTTATTTTATTTTCAATATTATTAATTTCGTGTGTAAGTATTAGTTTTAAGTAATCTGGCTGAAAGACAGCAACTTAATTCTTCTTCTTCTTCTTCCTTTCATGTGATAGACCTAGTGGTCTGTTACGGTCTCAATCCAACGTTTGAATGGTCTGCCCAAAGATCTCTTGCCTGGTGGCTGGTAATTTAAGATGTGACGTGGTATTCTTGTTTTGCTCATTCTTCTACGTGATATTTCCAGTTGTTTCTGTATTTTTGTACATATTCCATGACTGATTCTGTTTGTAATTCTTTGAGAATGTCAGAATTCGTTTTATGGTCTGTCCTTGAATAGCCCGCAGTACGTCTCATAAATTTCATTTCTGCCGCAGTTAGTCTTTGTTCATCTACACTGCGAATTATCCAGGCCTCACTGCCGTAACATAATAACTTAATTAAAATTTTTAACGTATACCTTAGCCACGCAACGCGTGCCCGGGACTTCGAGTATTTAATAAAAATTAGTCACATCGACCAAAAAATAGTATGCAATACATATGAGATAAGCACGTAACAGATCTTGAAAATTGAAAAAAAAACTTTTTCTCGATCAGTAACAAGTGCTTACCTCACTTGTATCGCAATATACTATAATATGTTTTAATTTTTGCTATCCTACTTATTGTTCTTGACTTAAAAACTTGTTTTAATATATAGAAGTATCTATTGCCCGTTGTAAAATGAAGGTATTAAGGAATACAAATTCCCTGGAGACTGCAGTGAGAGAGAAGGAAATCTATGAGGTTAAATACAATTCAAACGTTGAATAAAGCAAACGATAAGCTGAAATTCAAATTGAACTTGAATTGTTTGAATAACAAAGCAGAGCAGTTGGCAATATGAAAAGCACTTGAGTATATACACAAGTATTGTAGAAGAACACAGATTACCCGGGACACATGCGGTCAGATGCATTATGCTGGACTCGCTAAAGGCCCCACACAGACCGCAGATTACAAACGAGATAGCTGAAATGGAATGAAAATTAAATTTGCTTGGATTAAGACTCGTGGAATTCTGGGGGAATGAATTAGCTGATGAACTAACGGTGAAATGACACTCTATATGTGTGTGTGTGTGTGTGTGTGTGTGTGTGTGTGTGGAAAATGGTTACCACTACCATTTATTCAGGAAAACAATCGGCTGTTCTTCAGAATAGTCCTCTATATTCTATACCATACAACATTCTACAGAGTGATTCACAATAAGTGTTTCTTGGTATATTCTGCCGATGCACACAACATACCTTGCTTGGTGCACTCAACTGCTGAGACGCAGTTGGTAGTTTCTAATCAAGTTAGATTTCGGCCGTCCAAGCACTTAAACGGACCTGAAGCGAGTGGACTGTATAAATAACTAAGAATTTTTCGGATAACACTGATTTTATTAATAGTGCTTACAATGTCATTACATTTGGTGAATATGAGCTGGTAGACGAACTTCTTATGCACACGATGTAGATCGGGACCATGAGGACCATGGAACCGTGGTATATTTTAAAGAGCACTTACAAGAGTTTGCGTTGCAGCACGTGGCGTGATTTGAAGTTATACAAACTTCCTTAATATAGTGGTCGCTATACTATTTCACTAAGCAAACCAACTGTATACTTAAGGCCCCCGTGTGGACCTGAGATGTGATCATAAAACGATCCTAGCTTACGAGGAGATATCGAGCATCGACCCGGAGATTATACAAACATGACTACTCTTGTTCACGTTTATTCTAAGACTAACTATACAACATGGCAACCGGTGGTTCGTCATACCGCTTTACAAAAACTTTACAAAACAAAATATACATATTGCCAAGTTGACAGTTACAAATAGTCAACAATAAGTATTGCAGACTTCTAGGGATTGTAGAGGGAACTCAGTAGACAAAGTTTTGATAAAGAACCCATGTCCGGAAACGTACCATTTCGATGTGAAATAGGTTTGAAAATCGGAACACAAAAGGCTGATTATCGCGTGTTTGTGTTTCAGAATAAGTATTACAGACTTCTAGGAGTTTTACTATACCAGTCGAGTCGGGGGGAAGATCTTCTTGCACGAATTCTGGCGGCACGTAGAAAAATATTGAGCACACACCAGGTCTAGTAGGGCGTGTGTATGAAAACATGCGTCGCAGGTACACTTCGTGCAACGAACAACACGTGGAACCACACTTGTAGTACAACCCCTAGAAGTCTATAATACTTATTCTGAAATACAATACACGCGATATATAACAGTCCATTGTGTTTCGATCTTCAGACTTATTTTTCATCGAAATGACACGTTTCCAGACATGGGTTCCTCATCAAAACTTTTTCTATTAAGTCCCCTCTATAACCCCTATACTTATTGTGAATCACCCTGTATAATGCAATGAGAATTGGACTTTAACAGAGATCAGAGAGAAGGAAAATAGAAACAACAGAGATGGAAATTTTAAGGGTTATGCACTTGCAGACCATGTGAAAAAAAAAATACTTAAAACTCGCTGGCATTATCGAGCCCGTCGGTTCAATGGCCGCACATAAGCTCTGTATACTTTCCTATCCTGAGCTAATGTTGTTCAATAATTCCGCTTACCACAAATAATTGTTAATATTATTCTGCCACCTCATTCCTGACCTTCAAACAGAGCGCTTTACCTCTGGTTTGTTCCCATGCCTGTCTTTCATTCCCCATTCATAATTGTTAATATTTCTGTCTAATCTAACCACAGTAACTTCTTTGTTGCCCAGTTGGTAGACCAAGAATGAGGTGGGAGAATAACATTAACTATGATTGAGGGAAGTAGATTATACAGGGAATTATTGGAAAGGATTAGCTCAGGATAGGGATGTATGGAGAGCTTATGTCCGTGCGGCCATGAACCTACGGGTTCGATAGTGCCAGTGAGTAAGTAAGTAAGTATTATTATTATTATTATTATTATTATTATTATTATTATTATTATTATTATTATTATTAATTATAGCTCATTTTTAAGTAGTCTTCTCCATTCCCTTGCCAGTTAATTGGTTAGAGTTGTTGTTGGACAATTTTCACTATGACTGTAGTTAAAGGTAGATTGTTGTTTTGTGTTGGGGTTGTAGGTGTCTTGGGTTAGACCGTAAGGACGAGGAGCTGCACTTGATCACGTTCGGTCTCCACACGTACTCGAGCGACTCCCGATACTCTCTCAACTACCAGCGGGCCGCAAACGACCTGGCGCCTCGAGATTCAGTTCGCTAATGAACGAGACCAAGGTTTCTACGAGTGTCAGGTGTCGTCGCATCCTCCCCTCGTCTTCTACGTCTTCCTCAACGTCGTCGGTAAGTGCAGGAAACTACCTTATTTGCCCTAAATACATAAAACAGAATGACATTTGTTAGGACTATTTAAAGAATAACATTAAGCTGTTTACTCAAAAAATCATTATTTAAATATAGTTACTGGCATTTTAAAATATAAGAATTGAAGATATTAATGACAAAGTAAATAAATAATCAATTGAGTTGGTGTTTACTTGATGAAAATCCATATTTATTAATTAAATAAAAATAACACGTAGTTTTATTTGATTTTCGTATTTATTATATAATTCAGTGACAGCTGTTTCGGTACACTGTACCTTCTTCAGACATGTTAACAAATCATGAATTGTGATCTAAGCAACAATACAACAATATTTATTTAATTTTTTTTAATTTAACAAAGGGGATTCATTCAAATCAAGTTGAGAATTTAACAGTTTGTTACTACTTTTAAATTTATTAATTTCTACAGCCTCCAAAATATCTAACTTCTTACCCTTATCACAAATATGTAAAATTTCAAAACTTGGATCGAAACAATGATTGAATTGGAATAGGTGGTTAGCATATTTTGAATTTTGAGCATATAACAGAAATTTAGAAAATTCAAAATGTGCTAACCATTAATAAATTTAAAAGTAGTAAAAAACTATTAAATTCTCAACTTGATTTGAATGAATCCCCTTTGTTAAATTAAAAAAATTAAATAAATATTGTTATATTGTTGCTTAGATCAGTTGGAACACAATTCATAATTTGTTAACATGTCTGAAGAAGGTACAGTGTACCGAAACAGCTGTCACTGATTTATACAATAAATATGAAAATCAAATAAAACTACGTGTTATTTTTATTTAATTAATAAAGTAAATAAATTTAATCTAATGTGTGACACTATTAAAACGACCCTTAAAATCACAAGAAAAGAAACAAAAATTAAATGTTATAAAGTAATGGCTGTTCCTGTATTGATGTATGGATCAGAATGTTGGACGATCACTAAAAGACAAGAACAAAGATTGGAAGCAGCTGAGATGCGATTTTTAAGAAATATAGCAGGATATACTCTGCTGGATAAGAAAAGAAATGAAGATATAAGAAAGGAACTAAATATTTTCAAACTTACAGACCGAATAATTAAATATAGGAAACGACTGGAAAGGAACATATTGATAGAATGCCAGAAGGAAGATTTCCAAAATTATTGCTAAATTAAAAACCGCACGGAAGGAGAACCTGTTGGTCTGAAGACAATTTTAACAATTCTAGCTTTCATGAAACCGGAACGAGCCAACGAGGTAATCCCTGGAGGAGTGTATATATTATATATATATATAATATATATATATATATCTCGCGCCGTAGCGGAGTGGTGAAGACACGATGCCTTGGCGCAGAGCTACGGGACTTGCACTGGTTCGAGTCTCCATGGGGGAAGAAATTTTCTCATGGGATCTCGACCAGTATGGGACCGGTGCCCACCCAGCATCGTGAGGCACTTGGGTAGCTACAATAAGCATCGACTCCAGGTTGAGAATATCAGCTATAACGGCTGGGGGACCCGACATGCTGACCACATGTCACCCATACACTGGCTTATGATCGTCTACCAATGTGATAAACACATGTGGATGTGAGGTCCGCAGGCGGCTGGTAGGCCAAGGTCCTTCTAGGCCTGTCGCGCTTGGAGTTTATATATATATATATATATATATATATATATATATATATATATATATATAATGTAAACGACGGTGTTTGAAAACAAATCAGAAATGTTTGGTTATGTTTCATTTGTTCATTCACTGCAACTTGATCATATTATTTATTGCCAAATAGGATCGCAATATTGTAAGAATGCACTCTAGTGGAGGAAATATGAAACACATCAAACTGTATATTATAACCAACATTGTAGGTTATTAATTAATTTTTTAGTAAACAACTCAGTAAAATCATTGTTTAAAAACACAATTTTTGAGCACGCAATTATCAAATGTGTAGTAACAAAGGAATCTGTTCATTATTTGCTATATTCAACGTGTTTGTTGGAGAGTCAGTCACTGCAAAGTAATGCTCTGACCTGTTAGGAATATTAGAAAGGAGGATCTTTCTTTATCAAAAAAGCAGGAGCTGGTGAAGAGAATTCGATAAAGCGTGAGTGAAACACGACTGTCATTGGCCTACAGCCCGAACATCTTCTTGAAGATTATCCTAGCAACTCCGGCCGTGAATACACGACTGTCATTGGTTGTAAAACAAAATTCATTGAAATGTGATTGGTAGGGGAAGGCAATTAATGATTTTATATCTTTTTTTATGAAGGTTAAAACATTGCATGAATATATGAAAATGTACGGCATTAAAAAAAAGGATTAAATAAAAGCAATTCGTTAGGGCATTTGTTGCATTTTCTTAACTTTTTTAGGGGTAGGTCATTTTTTTGGCAATTTTTAGGTCATTTTGAGCATTTTTTACACTTTCCGCGGAAGACTGTGACATTATTTGTATTTGATTTAAGATTTTTATTATAATTCAGTATTTTTCCTTGTCAATACAATTTCTTGGAATTAAGTAGTTGTTTTGCTAATTACTACCCCTATTTTTCAAGGTATGTGCATAATGAACTTGCCCACTTTTTAGGAATTTTATTCAATTTCTTAGAGCTTATGCTAGCTTCTACCCTTATTCTGATTGTTAACTGCAATTCAAAATTGCTGTAAAAGTGCACTGTGTAATTGAAATGGATTTTCTGCAATAAAAGGTGCTGTAATATGTATTTTTTAAATACTTTCCTTTTAATATTTTGATGTTAAGTTGAATTTTATGTAATTCAGTAATCAAGTGAGTACTTAATCTAATAAATAGTATTTTTATTGGTAATTCTTAATTTTTTATTCGTCATTTTTTATTTTATTGCTAATTTTTTGGTCATAAATGCATTTTTTATTTTGCATTTTTACCAATTTCCATCCATAGTAATTCTGCCCGAAGGCAGGTCCTTCACTGCAATCATAGCATTTTCATCATGGTCTTTATAGGAAGCCAGATATAATAAGAACAGTTAAGTCTCGTAGACTGCGATGGGCAGGACATGTTGCACGTATGGGGAATGAAAGACTTGCATGGAAGCTTCTTGTAGGAAAGCCAGAGGGAAGACGCCCAGTTGGTAGACCAAGAATGAGGTGGGAAAATAACATTAACTATGATTTGAGGGAAGTAGATTATACAGGGAATGATTGGAAAACATTAGCTCAGGATAGGGATGTATGGAGAGCGTATGTCCGTGCGGCCATGAACCTACGGGTTCGATAGTGCCAGTGAGTAAGTAAGTAAGTAAGTATGCTTGCAGCTTTACTAGGGAATTATGTAGTTGTGGTAGCTTCTCGTTGCTTTCCACATTTAACCAATTTATAGGTGTTTAAATGCCTTGCCCTAGTGATTGGTCATTGACTCCCATTTGGGGCATAAGTTAAATGGTCTGTACAGTAGCTCGTATTCATTTGGGATTTGCTTCTATCTATCTCTATATTTCATAATACATTTTTCTATAATATTATATATTGGTTTATTTATTAAACGAGTTAGTAAATTAAATGATGAACTTGGGGGGTGGAACGGGGTCTATTTTGGAATTAAAGATTTCCCTGGAAGTTAGGCTACGTGTGGCAAATGCTAACAGTACCTCTGGGATAGATAATCCTGTGGAAGTTTTGATAACGACTTCGAATGCTGTGCATTCTTAAAAAGCAATGTATGCAAACAGGGATTCAACTCTCCTGTTTTTATTTATTCATTGTAACTACAGGATCACGTTTCCTAAAATTAACATGCAAATCCTTGCGCTTATTCTTCTTTGTAATCAACAAGAACAGATCATATTTTCATACATTCTCTCTCACTTCCTTTATTTACTCTTTTGTATTATTTAAAAATTTTATGACACTCTAAATCCTTAGGCTAATCTTCTTGAGATCGTGACAGGAAAGTGGGAATGGAATAACTTTTTTTATCTATAAACATATTTTTTATTTCACTCTTATTTATACAGGGTGTTACAAAAGTTACGGTTCAAAATATATGGATGGAAGGTAGCAATTAGAACAGGCTAAGAAATGCCAGTAAAACACAGGCCTTTAAAACAAATGGTAAAGTCACGCCATTTTTTTTTCTAGTTGGTGCTCGCTGAATCATCATCATCCTAAGGCACGACAACTTCAAAAGTGAACGTTTTGACCTTCTCAACAATCCTCCTCCATTCCAATCTGTCTCTTGCCATATTGAAATTACTCACTTTCATTTTTTTTAGAACGTTATTGTGTCATCCTCCCATCTGATCTTCGGTCTTCACACAGCTCTGCCTCCTATACGTTTCCATTTATAGAGCTTCTTGTCCAGTCTCTGATCATCCATTCTTATCAAATGTCCAAGCAAGCTAATTCTGAGAGATTTTATATGGTTTACTAGATTCTGATTTTTTTATTAATTTGCTTAGTTCGTTATTTCTTTTGATTCTACAACAGTTATCAGTTCCTCTATTTGTTCCAAATATTCTTCTTAAAGTTTTCTTTTCAAAAATTAGTCTTCTTCTTCTTCTTCCTTCCAAGTATTAGGCCAAGGCCTGTTACGATCCTATAGAAAATTTTTCCTCCAGCGTTTGAGGGAAATTTTCATGTCAGACCTGCCCGCATAATAATCGTCCCTTCGATTGGTTGCTGGCCCAAGGAAGCGACGACCAGTGATGGGTGTTGCCCTCTTATAGCCTCTGGTCAGGCTTTTCTGGAGAGAAAAGAAAATAAAGGAAAGAAGAAATGGAAGAAAGGAAAGACTCCCTAGCCCTCGGATGGCCTAATAGCATCGGTGTCGAAAAAACAAGAGTTAACCAAGAGAGGTTAGATAGTAAAGTTAAAAGAGTGCAAAACACAAGTAAGTGGAAGAAATGTTTTGCACAGCTTGGGTACCTTGTGGTCGCTATCCACATATCCCCTAGATGAGGACCCCTGAGTAATTTCTGTTTTATTGTTTCTTTTAGGACCCAAGTTTCACAAGCTTATCTAACTACTGGTCTAGTGAGTGTTTTGTATAGCCTTACAAAAAACTCTAATGCTAAGTAAGGTAGTGAAAATAGTACCTCTTCCAATGGTGCTACAGCCGTTAGTGGGCCCGGTTCTTCTTGATGCAACACCTCAAAATCTTCTCTTTTCAATGCTCTCTGTTGGCAGTTTCTACAGTTCAAGATTTCATGACAATCTTCCTTCACTGAGTCCATCCATCTTCTCTTAGGTTTTCCTACTGGTCTCTTCCCAAACATCCCCTCTGTCATCACTTTCTTAGGTATGCATTATTTGTCCATTCTTTGAACGTGTCTTGCCTATTGCATTTTTTTTTTTTCAATTTCACTAGAGTTGATAAGTCAGGTTCCTCAAAAAGATAATAGATTTTCTTATTATACCTCATTCTCCATCTTCCATTCTCTTTTACTGGTCCATATATCCTTCTTAAAATATTTCTTTCAAAAGTGTTAATTAAATTCTCAGAGTTTGTCATTATCCAGGTTTCAGTTCCATACGCCACTTTTGGACGTATGCAGGTTTTATGTATTCTTATTTTTAACTTTCCTATAGATAATTTTGTTTTTTAGGATTGGAAGTAGTCCATAATACTTGCTCTATACGTATTTCTTGTAATTCATCATTGTCATTAGTAATCATTTTGCCTAAATGAAAATTTAGTAGGCTTAGATAAACTATATAGCCTATCATATATATGTACATATAAGTATGAATAAGAAAGTTTTCTTGGGTTTTCCGCGTCTTGGATTCAAGTTCGGACTCTGGCCACTGATTCCGGCGTTTCGGCATGATCCCACCTGTCATTTTATGCTTGAACGTGCCATAATGATTGTCATGGGTAGAAGAAGGGCAATTTCTACATAAAAAATAAGAAGATAACTGCGATTAGGAAGAATCGAAGCGAAAATCGTAGTCGGACAGAATTTTAGGGTCAAATCCACACTCGAAGGGGGAGGACTTATCAAAGAATGATAAGTTAGATCATGTGGGATCAAGCCGAAACGTCGGAATCAGAGGCCAGAGACCGAACTTGAATCCAAGACGCGGAAAACACACGAACATTTTCTTATTCATACTTATATCCGCGAAAATCTGCAATATAATATAATATAATATCCATTCATAGTAATTCTGCCCGAAGGCAGGTCCTTCACTGCAATCATAGCATTTTCATGCTATACTTGCAGCTTTGCTAGGCAATTGTAGGTGTGGTAGCTTCCCGTTGCTTTCCACACCGGTGAAGGATGATGATGATAATGATAAGGATGATTATGATGGTGATGGCCATATGATTTCGGGGACCGTTTTGGCCTTAAAGTTTTCCTGACATTTGTCTTACAGGTGAGGAAAAACCCGATAAAAACCTCACCCGAAAAACTGCCCCGACCGGGAATCGAAACCGGGCCCGCTGCGTAACAAGGCAGCACGCTATCTCGAGAGCACAGCGGTAGACTATATAATATAATATAATATATATATAATATAATATAATATAATATAATATAATATAATATAATATAATATAATATAATATATAATATAAATAATATAATATAATATAATACAATACAATACAATACAATACAATACAATACAATACAATACAGTACAGTACAGTACAGTACAGTACAGTACAGTACAGTACAGTACAGTACAGTACAGTACAGTACAGTACAGTACAGTACAGTACAGTACAGTACAGTACAGTACAGTACAGTACAGTACAGTACAGTACAGTACAGTACAGTACAGTACAGTACAGTACAATGCAATGCAATGCAATGCAATGCAATGCAATGCAATGCAATGCAATGCAATGCAATGCAATGCAATGCAATGCAATACAATACAATACAATACAATACAATACAATACAATACAATACAATACAATACAATACAATACAATACAATACAATATAATATAAACTGCCCCGACCTGGGATCGAACCCGGGTCCGCTGCGTGACAAGGCAGCACGCTACCTCTAGATCACAGCGGTGAAATATATCGCTGTGGTCTAGACGTATATATATATATATATATATATATATATATATATATATAACCTACGATCGTACAAAACCACAAACCTTTGTGGGACTGTGCTCAACAACTTCCCAAAGATTCATGGCGATCGGGTGAATGGTGTGATAATGCGAAAATGGACAAACAGACAGACATACATTAATTTATATATATATATATATATATATATATATATATAATCATCATCATCCTGCCAGGTATTAGTCCTAGAAGAACTGTTACGGCCTGAGAAAGCGGTTTTCTTGCCATCTTTTCATAGGTCGACCATGTGACCGTTTCCCATTTGGACAGTAGTTCATTATTGCCTTGGGGATCCTGGATCTAGCCATTCCTGAGACATGTTACTTCCAGTTTAGCTGATATCTCGAGATGTGGTCCAGTATTGGTTACACATTAAGTTCTTGAAGGATTTCTACATTTTCTTTCGATCCCATTTGGTGTAGCCAGCTGTTCGGTGCATAAATTTCATCTCAGCTGTTAGTCTGTTTTCATCTCTCGTCCTTATAGTCCACGCTTCACTCCCATAACATAGGATTAGTCGAGCCATTATTTGATAAAGACGAGTACGAGTTGATTTTTGCACTAATGAAGTTTTAAAATAAATAAATAAATAAATTAATTAATTAATATATGTATATATATAAACTAATATATTATGTTTAGATACCCAGTGCTGATTAACCAGCGATTCCCAGAATCTACTTATCCCGATCTTCTTGGCATAAATGAGCTGAAAGGCGAAAATGAATGTGTTTTTATGTTTAAGTTGACGGAAAAAAAATTGATCATACTTTTTTTTAGATACCCGTGCTGATTACTCGGCATTGCCGGGGAGTCTACTTATCCCGATCTATTTGACATTAATGAGCTGAAAAAAAATCGTTATTGTGAGTTACCCATAAAAGAATACCTGCCGTTCGCTGCTATACTTGCCAGGGAAACTACTTGTCCCGATCTTCTTATCATCAATGAAAGACAAAAAATGGTTATTGTGAGTTATCCGTAAGAGATAAACATATGCTATCGCTGACTTTTTTGGAGAGTTTTTTGAGATATTCAATTCTGTGTACATTAATTTGGTGTATTTGTTATCGTGTAGGCAACATAAGCCATTTAAGCGTAAAAAAGCTACTTTTTCACTAAAGGGTGATTTTTATGGGTGAAGGGGTTGAGTATTACTACTCTCTTATAGTCTACAACCTTCTAGGGAAATTCCTGAACATTTTGCAAAATACCACGTTCGAATCGGATGAACGGTATGGCAACGCATAAAATTCGAACAAACTAACATTCATATATATATATATATATATATATATAGGAAAAGAGAACATAAAACATAGAATTGAATTGAGTAGCAAAATAATATCATCGTTAAATTCCATATGGTGGGATAAGCATATTTGGAAGGACACAAAACAATATATTGGTAAAACATTGGTGGAATCTGTTGCAATGTATGGAAGTGAGGTATGGGCAATCAATAAGTACCACAAGAATAGACTAATAGCTCTCGAAATGGATTATTTACGCAGAAGTGCCAAAAAGTCTAAATTATAACATGTCACAAATAAGGAAATTAGAAACATAATGGAGGCAGAAGAAAGTATAATTGAAAGAAATGAGGAGAAGGAATTAAAGTGGTTAGGACATGTCTTAAGAATGGAAGATGAGCGATGGCCGAAGCAACTATATGAATGGCATCCGAACAGAAAGAAGAAAAGAGGGAGACCAAGGATAACATGGAAGGAAAACATGAAGACAGTAATGCAAGCTAGAGGGCTAAGCATCGAAGATGCCCAAGACCGGAGGCTTTGGAGTTTTGGCACCGAAAGACGGCAGCAGCTGTAAAAACCCGAAGATAGAATAGATATATATGCTTACTTAATCACTGGCACTATCGAACCCGTAGGTTCATGGCCGCACGGACATACGCTCTCCATACATCCCTATCCTGAGATAATGATTTTCAATCATTCCCTGTATAACCTACTTCCCTCAAATCATAGTTAATGTTATTCTACCACCTCATTCTTGGTCTACCAACTGGGCGTTTTCCCTCTGGCTTTCCTACTAGAAGCTTCCATGCAAGTCTTTCATTCCCCATACGTGCAACATGTCCTGCCCATCGCATTCTACGAGACTTAACTGTTCTTATTATATCTGGCTTCCTATAAAGACCATGTAGTTCACTGTTATGCAGTCTTCTCCATTCACCTGTCTGTTCATCTATCTTTGGTCCAAAAATTTATTCTCAAATACTTGTAATCTCCTTTCCTCTCTTAAAGTAAGAGTCCATGTTTCGCACCCATATAATATAATTGGTAGAATAATAGTTTTATATATTTTCAGTTTAACGTTTTTTGAAAGGAGTTGGGACATCAAGAGTCTTTGCAATGCCTAATAGCATGCATTTCCAGAATTGAGCCTATGTTTATTTCTTTGTGCATCTCATTCCTATTGTGATCATTGTTCCTAGGTATTTGAATTCAGCCACTTCCTCAAATTTCCCTCATTTGTCATTAGCTGTCATTTCCATTATATAATGAATTTCTACGTGTGACCATATATTTAGTTTTATTGATATTTACTTCCAGTCCTAATTTCTTAGTGTTACTCAGTTGTGTGGTGCGTGTTGTCCTTTAGTATCTCCTCGCTATCGGCCAACAATACTACATCATCGGCATAAACTAACAGCTTATTAATACCATTGAGTTGTAATCCTTCCTCATTCTCTAAAGACTTAATGGCATGCTCTAGTACAAAATAAATAGTAGAAGAGATAGTGCATCTCCTTGCTTTTCAACCCATTCTGGATTTCGAAAGTGTCCGAAAGCTGTTTGCCTACACGCACCCTACTCTTTGTGCCATTTAGACACATTCGTATAAGTCTAACTAACTTTTTAGGAATTCCGAACTCCAGCAGGATACTATAAACTTCTCCCTCCTAATTGAATCATATGCTTTTTTGAAGTCTACATACAGTTGATGTACAGTACCATTATATTCCCATTTCGTTTCTAAAATCTGTCTTATACTAAAAATCTGATCTGTTGTAGACTGTTTCTTCTAAATGCACATTGATGATCTTCTATATATATATATATATATATATATATATATATATTCTATTAGTATTATTCATGTAACTGAACTGCACCCGAGCACGAGCACTTGCTCATTCGGGTGTCAATACTGTGTATAACATTTATTTGTTAGTAAAATGTATTGTTATTCTTAAATTATTAAAGGTGGATCCAAGTATAAAACCAATTTGTTTTAATAGCATGAAGTAAACGTGAAAATATATGGAACGACATTCTGTTACAAAATAAAATAAATGTAGTGCAATTTTTCAATGAAAACCTCAGTGTAACTTCCTTATCCCGTAAATCAGGTGGCGTGCATAGAAACACTTAATATCAATGGATAAAGTCATATTGAATGTCATATTTTTAGATTAAGCTGTTTATTTGAGTGCATGAATTTCACGAGGTACAATCTGATAAAATATAGCTCACCCTTTATGATAATTCTCTATGTGAAATATGACACAGAATCTATCATTCGAAATAGCTACTTAAGATGAAAAGAAACCCGACTTTATATAAATGGCTTTAAGAAAGTATTATCTAATACATTTTTTTTTAAAATTACTTCCAAGAGTATGTTTCTGTTTTTGTTATAATTATTTTTGCGCGCATAGTGCGTTCTGTCTATTTACGGCAATAACGACCATGATTGAAGGTTCAGCTTCCTAAATTTCGGTGTTGCCAACCTGAATAACCGTACTGTAATATTACATATTACCTAACTCGTCCGGGAAGTAAAATCACTGCCCTTTATGTACACTAGGCACGATGTATGTACAAAAATATATGCAAAAGGTAGTGTTGATATACATTATACGAAACAAATCACTGCATTTTAAATGAACTGAAATTTATTTGAAACAATATCCATCCATAGTAATTCTGCCCGAAGACAGGTCCTTCACTGCAATCATAGCATATTTATGCCATGCTTGGAGCTTTAATAGGGAATTGTAGATGTGGTAGCTTCCCGTTGCTTTCCACACCGGTGAAGAATTATGATGGCCCATATGTATGATTTCGGGGACCGTTTGGGCCTTTAAGTTTTCCTGACATTTGTCTTACAGTTGAGGAAAAACCCCGATTAAACCTCACCCAGAAAAAACTGCCCCGATGGGGATCGAACCCGGCCCGCTGCGTGACAAGGCAGCACGCTACCTCGAGACCACATCGGTGGACTGAAACAATATAAAATAATAAATTCGTAGTTGCCGCGATTTAATGATTGGTGTCACGGCCTGCTGTAGTCTCAACTAAATTATTTTAGACATTTACCGTGTAAACGTTGCCCACACTGTTAACGTTAGTCAGTTGTCTGTAACGAACGTAAATATTTCCAAGAAACATGCTATTATTTTACTATTATTTATTATTTTGGAAACACCATCGCGCAGAAATTAATGTACAACGCACGTTTGTGAAGTGTTATTCAGAATCTCAAAAATTAAAAACCGAGCTATCGCTCGGTTTTTAATCATGTTTTCGCTTCTGTAAAAACCGTTGTATTGTATTGCAAAATTAATATGTATAAGAATCCAGCCCTGAGCACAAGACTTTGTTCTCATTGAGGGGTGGCCAGATTAATTTGAATATGTTTCATTAATTGTATTTTAATAGTTTACTAGCAATAGTTTTTAATACTTCTAGACTGGGTGAATGTAATATAACTGCGTACATTTTAAGTATGAATTTCTTGTGGTGAAATTAAATAAACATTTAATGCTAGTGCGAGGTATGAGATGGAATGAAGCCTCTCTTATTCAAGATGTTACAGTCCAGTTCTGATAACTGTAGCCGTCTTGGTTCGTGGCAGGAGGGAACATTGCTGAGTGGGTGAGAGAACTAGTAGCCAAGCAAAAAACATTTCTTAATAATAATAATAATAATAATAATAATAATAATAATAATAATAATAATAATAATAATAATAATAATAATAATATAATAATAATAATAATAATAATAATAATAATAAATAATAATTAATATAGTAATAATAATAATAATAATAGTAATAATATAATAATCATAATAATATCATATCATAATCATAATAATAAATTATTATTATTATTATTGCTTTTATTTATATACAGAATTTTAATGTTTACACATCTTTCTGTGCCTAAAGTTTTATTTTTCTTCTCCACTCGTCTCTCTCCATCCAATCCATGTCTTCCAGTCCTCTTGCTCTCATTCCAGTTCTTATTTCCTGCATCCACGAGTTTCGAGGTCTTCCTCTCCTCCTTCTTCCAGGTGGACACCATTCCAAAGTTTTCCTGGGTAATCTTTCTTATTGCATTCGTCGTACGTGCCCATACCAATTCAATTGCTTATACCGTATATAAACTACTATTGAATAACCAATATTAATTTTTTTTATGAGAGTATTTCTTATTTTGTCTAATTTTGAACATCTTGCTGCTCTCCTCAAGAAATCCATTTCCATCGACATAAGTTTCTGTTCTAAGATTTTGTTTGATTTTCCAAACTTCAGCTCCATATGTGACAGTACTTCTCACTATTGAATTATATATTTGTAACTTATTTTTCCTGGTTATGTATAATAACAATAATAATAATAATAATAATAATAATAAATTTGTTATAAAACAGCGCTATCCTATAATGAACACTCCAAAATTACTAGACAACAAAAATATTCACTAACACAGAACACGTGTAGTTGCTGACAGTATCTGTAACTCTCCCTCCCCTCTTACCGCACTATACATCATACACCCCACGAAAGCGGCTAAAGAAGTCAGAACTGAACTGTATATAAACGGTTGAGGAATGACAGCAACAGATGAAATTAGGTGGAACAAAATGGAGAAGTGCTGGAATTAAGTTATTTGTTGGGGGACAAAACTGCCCTGACTTTCATTTGTCCACTACTAACCCGATATAGAGTAACCGAGACCAGAATCCAGAGTCCAGAGGACGATAATAATTAATACTAAGTCTTTGGCACCATCGAACCCGTAGGTTCATGGCTACGCGGATATACTATCTCTATAATACAATCCTGATATCAAATCATCTCGTGTAGAGTCTATTTCCTTCAGATTTCAGATTATGGTTAACGTTATTCTGCCCACCTCATTCTTGGTCTACTCATTGGGTGTTTTCCATCTGGTTTTCCTAGGAGTATAAATGCCCCTCTTTTATTCCATATTCGTGCCACATGTCTTGCCAATCGCAGTCTACGAGACTTAACTCTTCTTGTTATATCCGCTTTCCCATCAAACTCATGTACCTCACTATTATGTAGTCTTCTCCATTCGCCTGTAGGCTATGCTCATTTCTATTTGGTTCCTAAGTACTTTATTCTCAAATATTCGTAATCTTTTATTTTCCCTTAAAGTAATAAATCATGTTTCACATCCATATTCTATAATGGTTTTAAGTCCAGAAACAAAATTTTCAGGACAATCAAAATAAACTTCAAATGATCTCTAAAAATAGTATGTTCGTCTAGATATTCTGTGTTATGGAATATACTTATTTTTCTTTGTCACGGTTTAGGCTTTCTACTAGCCTGTTCCGGCTCCAAATTGCTGCTCTTTTCATCTTTTCTTTGGTCTTCCCAAACTTCTTCTTCCTCTAGGTGAATAGTTGCATGCTGACTTGGGAATTCTGCTCTGAATCATCCTTACTAAATGTTCTTTCCTGTTTGTTCTGTATTTCTCTATTGTTGTGTTTAATTCCTCTATGTTTAGTTGCTTTCTTATTTTGTTCTGCGATGTCCTGCTATTGGTCTGAGGAATTACATTTCAGCAGCTTGTATTCTGGCAGAATTTTGTGTTTGTCACTGTCCATGTTTGGGATCCATAAGTAATAATAGGCACTGCCATTGTCTTGTATAATTTCATTATAGGGTCTTTCCTGGCTTTATTTTTCAGTTATTTTTTAGTGTTGCTGTTATGTAAATAAGCATATTTAGTTGTTATTTATATCTGTTTCCGCTGTGTATTGATATTTCGCAATCTAGGAAGTTATATTTGTAACTTGTTCTATTGGTTTATTTTGTAATATTATCTTTGTCCGAACTGGTTGATTGAATTGTAAAGCCATTGTTTTTATTTTTGTGATTATATTTCCATATTATATGGAAATATCATCAGAAAAAAATATAAAATATAAATAAATATTCAAAAACACAGAATATATAGTCAAACATACTTTTTTAGAGATCACCTTGAACTTTATTTTGGTTGTCCTGAAAAGATTGGTTCTTTGACTTAAGCCCATTATACTGCTCACCATATATATGTCATAAGAGAAAAAATTAATATTGGTTATTCAATAGTAGATTATATACGGTACAAGCAATTAAATTGGTATGGGCACGTACGACGAATTGCAAGAAGAAAGATTACCCAGGAAAACATTGGAATGGTGTCCACCTGGAAGAAGGAGGAGAGGAAAGACCTGAAACTCGTGGATGCAGGATATAAGAACTGGAATGAGAGCAAGAGGACTGGAGAACATGGATTGGATGGAGGGAGAGGAGAAGAGAAAAAAATAAAAGTTTAGGCACAGAAAGATGTGTAAACATGAAAATTCTGTACATAAATAAATAATATATGTGTGTGTGTGTGTGTGTGTGTTGTGCGGTTATACAAGTGTTTGTATTCTATGTGAAGTTAATATGAGAAGCAGTTTTATATTGTAGGAAATATTTGCGATATGAAAAAGTTTGAAATGGTGGGAAACCTTATAGATGGTCGTGAGGGGCACCGAAAGCCCTCATTACGTGGAGATGCGAGCACGTAGCGGGCATATTGCTATAGCATCATCGCGGTTTGCATTACAAGGAGCACGCTCCGTGGACTCCACTCTTATAAGCAAATTAAACTTACTCTTGTCCGTCATTACTACCGGAGCCCCACACCCACATATACAGGGGTTAATTACACCAGAATACACACCATAACTTCAGGACACCTTTTCTTCGCTTGGTCCATCATCAGTGTTTCCGTCCGGCTTTCTCCTTCGCTTTTTAGTAATAGAAAATTCATCTGGCCGCCTTACAAGGGCTGCGCAGATATAGGTTGGGTGGTGGGATTGCCACCTTACCAGCCTCCCAACTTGCTTCAGCTTGTTTTTTAGGGTGCCTTCCCTTAGGTAGATTGCCTTCTCTTCGGCTCTGAGCTCTACCCTGCCCATTATAGCCGTCCAATCTGGAACAGACGCTATGCTGATTTTGATTCACCCCGGGTATTTCATTTCCCCGGTACCACCTATATTTAGGAGGCATTCCCCTATCCACCACCTGGGGAGGCGCCCGATGGGGGATCAGCAACCCCTCAATAAATAAGTCAAAAGTAATGGCATTTATTGGTAAATATGGAATTAGATCAAAAATGGTACTGGATAACAAAATAATAGAACAAGTATCACATTTCCAATATTTAGGATGTGATGATAACTTATAGAGAAAATAACAGATATAGAAATAAAGTAAATAAATTTCAGGCTATTTGTGGGAACCATAAAAAGACCTTAGGTCGGAAAATAAGGAAATATATGAAACTTAAATTATATAAAACAATGGCTGTTCCTTTGTTGTTGTATGGAAGTGAAAATTGGATAATGAAAACAAGGGATAAAAGCAGGATACAGACTGCGGAAATGCTGTTTTTACGTAATGTGAAAGGATGCACAAGAGCGGATAGAATAAGGAATGGAACTATACGAGAAGAATTAAATATATATAAAATTGAAGATAAAATCAGCGAAAATAATAAGAAATGGACAGAACACTTAATGAGAATGAACAACGAAAGAATACCAAAAAGAACCTTCCTGTATAATCCCAGAGGAACGAGAGATGTTGGCCGACCACGTAGAAGATGGACTCCACTTTTAACTTCGCCGGGAACAGGCTGCATAGCCTAAACCTTGTAGTAGAAGAAGAAGAAGAACTTCAGGGACTGATTCCTGACTTGGATATTTCCCTGTGGTGACGTCATTGTTGTATAAATCACAATCTGCAACAAATGTAAACAAAACTTTGAGAGATGTAGAATACGTTACAAAAACCGCATGTCTTCATCTCAAACAGTTTACGAGCTAAGTTACATTGTTTTGGTAGCAGGACTTTGTAGACATCCTGTATATTTCGTAATATTTTGTTACATCCCTTGGCAGCGTAATCTTTTGTTAAACTTTATGAATAGTAGAGGGATGTGTTTTGGCCTTCGCCTTATTGAGATCTCATATACCATTCTCTTTTGTTCGTTTTTAAAAGGTTGAAAACGGACAATAAAATGATGGGAGCGATGATAGAAACTTCAGTTTCTAGGGAAATTCATTGAGCGTTTAAACCCTGAAAGCGAATGAGTTAAGAGTATTGTGCAATGAGGTCTGACAGGAAAGGCGGACGGCAGAAGTGAATGTGATCCAATCTAACAAATCAGGAGTCTGATTTACTTCCTAGTCATAGTGTATAATCTATATGTTGTCAAATATTTATTTGTATTTGTGCTGGTTGAGTGGAAGAGAGGGCCCGTATGGCCTTAACTCTGCCAGAGCATAGAATAAAGTATTATTATTATTATGTATTATTATTATGATTAGTGATTATTTATTATTATTATTAGCTGGGTCCCTATAGTTTAACTGAGTTATTTGACAAGGTATTTTGAGATACTAATTCCACTTAAAAAGCAATATAATTTTTTTTATACGCCCTTGGTACATTGTCGGGCCAGGCGATTCTGTGAATAAATTTTCAAAAGTTTTCGGTGTTGAAAATAGTTAACAGTTTCCTGGAAGAAACTCTCTAGTTTACCCAGGTTACTACGTGACGGCTGTTTTATGTTAGACTGTTTAAATTATGCCCCAAATAGGAAGCTCAGTGACCAATCACGTTTCAATAAATTTTGTTTTAAAAAAAAAAAACCAATCACAGTCGTGTTTTCACCTCGATATGGACATAAAATTTGATTACCAAAATAAAGAAAGCTCCTCTTTTTTTAACATTCTGGTCAGGGACGAGAGCATTATTTTGCAGTGACTGACTCTAACAAATACATTGAATATAGTACAAATAATGAACAGATTCCTTAGACATACACATTTGTTAAATGTCTGATCAATAATTGTGTTTTTAAATACTGATTTTAACTGAGTTGGTTCCCGAAAAAAATTAATTAATACCCTATATTTTTGGTTATAATATACAGTTGGCAGTGTGTTCATTCATTAATTTCATTTCTCCACTAGAGTTGCATTCTTTTCTTACAATATTGCAATCCTATTTGGCAATAAATAGTATGATCAAGTTGCATTGATGAAACAAATGAAAAACATAACGAAACATTTTACATTGTGTTTTCAAACATCGCCGTTTACATTAAATATATACATATTTTAAAATAACTGCCGCTGTGATCTCGAGGGTAGCGTTAGCGGCTCCTTGTCACGCAGCGGTCGGGACAGTTTTCCTGGGTGAGGGTTTTTTATCGGGGTTTTTCCTCACTTGTAAGACAAATGTCAGGAAAAATTTAAGGCCCAAAACGGTCCCCGAAATCATATGGTCATCATCATCCTTATTATCCTCATCATCATCCTTCACCGGTGTGGAAAGCAACGGGAAGCTACCACACCTACAATCCCCTAGTAAAGCTGCAAAACATAGCATGAAAATGCTATGATTGCAGTTAACCCTTAAAATTCGTAATGTATCCTTTTGGATACATCAGTTGGTTTAATTAATTTAATATTTTAAATAAATCAGAAGAAAACGAACAAAAATAAGCCACTTAAATGTGTCTCTAATTATACAATATACCTAATAATACAGTTATACAAGATTCCGTTTTCACTGCGGTCCGCCACATTCAAATATCTAACGGAAAAAGAATGTGTGTTTCTGCCAATTAAGGGTTAAAGACCTGCCGTCGGGCAGAATTACTATGGATGTATGGATATTTAAATAATGATTTGTGAGTAAACAGCTTAATTTTATTCGTTAAATAGTTCCTAACAAATGCTACTCCTGATTTCCAAATTCTCTAGATAAATTGACATTACTTATGATAAGTTGGCAGCATTTAAAACATGAAATAAACATTTCTAATCCCAAAAACATCCAGTTAACTAAGAAGTCGATCTGTTAGTTAGAACAAGAATACCAGAGGCCCAATTGTAAAACACAAACCCAGGCTTTGTTATCGGTTTGTTTTCTTCTCAATTGTTGAGGTAAGCCGAACATCCGTTCTCAACTAAGCTTATTGGTGGTTTGAATGGTCACACGGCCCGTATAAGGTTAACCTTAAAAAAAAAACTTGCTTTGCGTAAAACAGTGTAAAATCCGTGGTGTAGGGTAGCACATGGCACTGGGCTTAACGTCACCTGGTTATCCAAACGCAATGGTGGTATTAAGGTTGTTGTGAAAAGACTTTTAGCTCCTCTCGCCCTTTTTTCATAAAAGAGCGGTTTTGTTCGCTACAATTATTTTTTTTGCGCCTTGTCACAATGCGATACATGTTGTTTTGATGTCTTCTTCCAGAACATTCTTCCAAATACCCGTTATTTTTAGTGCATTTCGAAGGAATGAAGCATTGCGATTATTATCATGAAAATATTTGTTAATATATATATATATATAATATATATATATATATATATATATATATATATATGGCAAGATAAGAAAAATAAATGCCTGGACGGGATTTGAACCCGGACCTCTGAGTTGATATCTCAGTGCGCTACCACTTACGCTACCAGGCGAATCCAGAACAAACATTTATTTTCCTCATACATATTTTCCTCATGTGTATGACATGAGAATAAAAATAAATGCCTGAACCGGGAATTGAACCAGACCTCTGAATTGATACTTCAGTGCACTACCAATTACGCTAACCAGACAATCCTAACACAAACATTTATTTTTCTTTATATGTCATGTTCTATATCACGAGAGGTAGCGGGAATTCGGTCTCACTGCCCTCTAATGGCTACTATAACAAGTAAGCAAATTAAAGAAGAGAATTTTTACTTTACAGCAGTGATGCTTCTTTATTAATTATAACATCTAAATAAATAAATAAATAAATAAATAAATAAATATATATATATATATATATATATCATAAAAAGTGTAAAGTGATCCCACAACAGGCCCGGAGGCCCTTAGGGTAGTAGGAGGTTAAGGCTCCCACTTTTTCTAGACAATCGGCACTTTATGTCAGCCCTGCGTGACGGCCGCCTTCCTTTACCCCCAGAACAAGCGTCTGGTACTCATTTCCGTTAGAGGCTGAGTCGACCCCAGGGCCATAGTGCCGCCAGAGTGTTTGGGTCAGTTTAAAAATCCTGACCCCAACGGGACTTGAACCCTCGACCCTCCGGCTTGTATCTCAGTGCCTTAACACTATACTACGGCTATAGATCATATGAAAAGAATAATGAATGCTTTAGTCGGGATTTGAACCCGAGTCTCTAAACTCTGTACGTTTAGCGCTCTAACCAACTGAGCTACTCAAGTATTCCGACACAAACATACATTTTTCTAATAAATGTAGTATTCTCAATTCACACAAGAGGTAGCGGGAAGGTCGTTCCAACTGACATCTAGTGGCAACGATAACAGGTAAGCAAATTTTTAAAGAGAATATTTACTTTATATAGCAGTAACAATTGTATGTTTAGATGTTATAACTAATATATATATATAATAATTAGAGGTATGGGGTTCTAATCTCGGCTCGGGCGGATATTTTTCTTTTTGCACAATTGACTTCACCATCATCATCATCATCATCACTCCAGGGATTAGGCAATTCCGCCGTTCCGACTTCATAATGCATCAGCCCAACGTCTTCTATGTCTTCCAACATCACGTCTTCCTCTTGCTTGATAATTTCTGCTAACAATGGATATCTCTCCTTACTCATTTCCATCCATGTGATCAATCCATTTCTGTCTGTAATTCGTGACTTTATCCAAAATGAAGGCTGTACTTTCAATTCTTCTCTTATATCCTCATTTCTTATTCTATCAAGTCTTGTACATCCTTTTACTTGTCTTAGGAACCTCATCTCCGCCGTCTGTATTCTATCCTTCTGTTTTTTTCACTGGAGCCCAAGTTTCACATCCATACAATATTGTGGGAACCGCCATAACATTATAAATTTTTATCTTGGTTTCTTTTCTAATTTTATTTTTGAATGTCCTCTGTATTGTTCCACACATCACCGTCTGAAATTTATTTATTTTGGAGGGTCAAATATCCCTTTCCACATACAATTGACTTTCATTGGTAAATATCCAACATTTAATTTATCATATAAATATACAAGCGTTAGTGCTATAAAGTAGACATTTCTCTTTAAAATGCTTACTTGTTATAGTAGCCACTAGATGGCAGTTCGACCCGATGATTCGCCGCCTATCGTGAATTGAGAATTATATACGCGTATATGCAACCAAGGGGGCACGCCGTAGGCGTAGTGGTTAAGCGCTGAGCTACAAGCCAGAGGGTCGAGGGTTCAAGTCCCGTTGGGTTCAGATTTTTAAACTGACCCAAACCCTCTGGCGGCACTATGGCCCTGGGGGTCGACTCAGCCTCTAACGGAAATGAGTACCAGGACGCTTGTTCTGGGGGGTAATAAAGGCGGCCGTCACGCAGGGCTGACAACCCGGCTGACATAAAGTGCCGATTGTTTAGAAAAGGTGGGAGCCTAAACCTCCTCCTACCCCAAGGACCTCCGGTGCCTGTTGTGGGTCACTTTACTTTGGGGGCACGCCGTACGTAGGGTTAAGGCACCGAGCTACAAGCCGGAGGGTCGCGAGGGTTCGAGTCCGGGTGGGGTTAGGATTTCTTAAACTGACCCAAACTTCTGGGGGCACTATGCCCTGGGGTCGACTCAACCTCTAACTGAAATGAGTACCAGCGCGCTTGGTCTGGGGTAAAGGGGCCGTCACGCAGGGCTGACAACCCAGCTGACATAAAGTGCCGATTGTCAGAAAAATGGGAGCC
>JASPKZ010003479.1:0-65323 GCA_030220185.1 Diploptera punctata
TCGTGGCTTACTTAGAAAAATTATATTCTCCACAGTTTACAAGTATATGATACCAAACATTTACCGTTCTGGCCTACTTTCATGAAGGAGAAATATTACAATATGTAAGAATAAAGTTCTAGGAAAAATTTTGACCAGGAAGACTCCATAAAGGAGCGCATGATCTGTTAGAAAACCAGTTTATAATATCTAGAGGGGGGTTGGAATCTGCGATGTGTGGACGATGGAGAATGAAAGAGGGGCAGTCAACTAGATGAAAACGCCCTTTATAGACCAATAAGAGGTGGAGAAAAACATTAACCGTATTTCATGAAGTACATTATACAGGGGAAGATCGAAAACAATAGCTTAGGGTAGGGGACGTATAATAGTTAGTCTCGCGGTATGAGCCTTGGGTTTAATATGCAATAAGTTAGTACTTGTCAAAATAGCCGCGGTGGTTAAAAACGTTACTTACTGCCTTAGTCCCAACGTCACGGGTTCAACCGCGGAGATCGATGGATTTTTAGGACGGAAAAAAATCCAAGGGACAAGTCCTACGAGATGCGACTAAGTCGGGGTCCGAGTCTGAGATTATCGCTCGTAAAAGAACTTCAAGCCTGAATAAAAAGGCCTCTGTGCAAAAGTAACCGACCCGTACCCATCCAAATAGTCTTTAGTTGTTAATAGATTTCTATTGACATGTGCTATCCACATGTCACTCCTTACATAGTAGATAAATTAGCGTACTGCCAAGAAAAAACTCCCTAGGGGCACTTGTCCCCTAGCAGGACGTAATAGGTATAACCTGTATGTTTTTTTTCTTTTTTTACTGCAGCCAGACACATTAATAAGCTGGCCAAAGAAATAGTTTTCTAGCTCTAAGGGTTAATAAAGAAATAACTAGGCATATCATAACTTATATTGATGAGAATCGCTATTTACGCAATTCCAGCGTTTTTACCGTTTCAAGATTTTTTAATTCTGTATTTGGGTCAAGAACCAGGCTCTTGAAAATGGAATCTCAAATTTTGGAAAAAGGTTGAGATTTCGCTTATAAAAATTCCGAAACGCCGTGTCTAAAATTGCTTTCTTTTTAAATATCTAAAATTTGTATTATTTTTGTCAAAATATCAGGAGATTAACTTGGAAAGTGAGTCAGGAGATTGGATGGATGTCTTGAAATTTTGCAACACGCTCTATATCCGAGAGTTTTACACATTTGGAAATTTTGACCGGTTGGAATATAACAAAATCAATGGAAAATAAGGTCGGAAATTTTTAGATATAGGCCCTATGTAGGTTTTTTATAAAAGTGCCGATGCAGCATGTGCCTAACGGGGTTTCACTTTCGAGATTTTTTTTAACTCTGCCTTATTTTCAAGAACACAGAGACTATACAATTGGAAAACTACATTAGAACTTTGGGATAATGTCAGTTCTCACTGTAAAAATGCAGTTACGACCGCCTTTTAGCCAAAAGCCTTGAAATGAGGTCGGAAATTTTGAAAAAGATGTATTTTCACACTTTTCAAGATTTTCAAAATTTTGCCATTTTTATGAAAAATATAAGATTAATTGACACTGAGGTCGGGATGTTGGGATAATGTCGGGTTTTGGATTGCATAAATCCGGTCATACTGTATTCACCCCCCCCCCAACTTTTCGAAACAACCAAATAGTAAAGAATCAATCAAGGAAAGATGACTGGATTTTTGTTAGACCGTAAGAACCTTGTAGATAATGATTGATTGATTATTATGAGCATTCGTACAATTTTACATTTTGGGGTCAAAAGTCTTCGCTCAGAAGCCTTGGGAAAGACCCGTCTGAAATTTCTTTTCTAAGATTTTCGATGTTTTATATTTTTTTGAAAAACAACAACAAGGCTGTATCATTCCTTGGAAAATGAAGTCCGGTAGATGTCGGGTTTTTTTCCTTAAAATATCATTCAAACCCACAAGACTGCGTTTTTTTCACTTTTAAATATTTTCCAAATGTTGTAATTTTATTGAATATTTCTTTATATTGTTCCCGAGAGTAAGTTTATATTAATAATAATAAATTCGTTTATCTCAGTTAAAGTTATGTTTATTTAAGAATTCGTCGACGTTTCGATCTCCTAGTGAGACAATTAATTTTTTTATTTCACTATAATATAATAATAATAATAATAATAATACATAATATTAATAAATAAAAAAGAAGGAACCATTAATGGCAGACGAATGGGAAAAACGCAGAAAAGGAGCCACATGTAAGAAGTTCTTCCCATTCAGTTCAGAGACAGATTAAAAATTAAAATGTGAAAAACTCCAGAATTTTCTGAATGGGTAACTGGTCATGGAAAAAATAAATCACAATCTTTATCGGTATTGGAATATTAAACAAACGCAACCTGTCCATCGTAGAAAAGCATTCAAAATGTAGACATCATTGCTTTATAATTTGTGAATTGCAAAGCATTCTAGAAATAAGTTGAAGAGGAAATCAGCAAAGAAGGAGGAAATGGCCTGGTGACGGAGAAAGACCGAATACACAAATCATTAAGGACATTCAATAAAATATATAAAAACAATAGTGTACGAAACTGAGTGGGAGTAACAAGGACGACGAAGCCGAAAAAAAAAACAGGGAAACAAAAACCAAAGGGGGGAGGGGAGGGAAGGGGAGGGTAGAGGAGGGGGGGGGGGAGGGGAGAGGGCCAGGAAGAGGAAGACGGGAAGGGGGCAGGAGGGAAAAAAGGAAAGGAAAAAAAAAAAAAAGAGAGAAGAAGAAGAGGAGAGGAGGAGGAGGGGGAGGGGGGGAGGAGGAGGAGGATGAGGAGGATGAGGAGTGATGAGGAGGCGGAGGAGGAGGGGAGGAGGAGGATGAGGAGGAGGAGGGAGGAGGAGGAGGGAGGAGGGAGGGAGGACTGAGGAGGAGGAGGATGAGGAGATGAGGAGAGAGGAGGAGAGTATTATTATTATTATTATATTATTATTGATATTATTACTATTATCTTATTATTATTATATTCTTATTATTATTATTATTATTATTATATTATTATATATTATTATTATTATTTATGATTATTATTATTTTATATATTATTATTATTATTATTATTATTATTATTATTAATTATTATTATTGTCTTGAGAATGATCGACTAATTCTTAAATATACTTAACTTTGACTGAAATAAGGAATTTAGTACTATTAATTTTGCCATTTTCTAAAAAAAGTAATAATTCTATGATAAGTGACTACCTTCAGACCGAACCTGAACGTCAAGTTGAAATAGAGATTGTGTTTTGTTTTGATGTGTTAATATTTACATGATTCGTAAACAAAACAATAACTCAATTAATCCGTTTGGTGAAAAAAACCGCCTTAAACGTTTTTTTCTTCCGAGAAAAAAAAACATTAATTAAATCCTATAGAGGTTAACACTCAAATATTATATTAGGCTATTTTCTTCATTTACTGATATTGATTTATTTGTTTATCGTCGTGATTATTTGGAAATGAGCAGAAGTACATGAGGACAATTTGTTTATGTTTCTCCATATGTAGTATCGCAAAACATTCTATTTATAATATTAAAACTAATAGAAGGTTGTAAAATATATATGTTGGATGCAGAGATTCGAACTTAAGCCATCTTATCTATTGTATTTTATTGCGCATTTTAATTTTTTGTTTATTATTAAGAGTGGTGCGTCAGTCACTTGGTACCATTTTTTATGCTTTATCTAAGGAGAAGTCACAAAACCAATATTTCCTTCTTACTGTATAGAGTTTTCTTGGATAAAACTGTAATTTGAAAGGTTTCTCAGAATAAATTCTTATCCGAGATGTATTGTCGGAGTCTGACATAATGATAAGAGAGAAGCATGGGCGGAGCCTAAGTTAGTCATTGTGCGAGAGTCGATGGAGACGGGTCTGTGCTTTGTGTCCGCGGCGTGTTTCGCGTTACTCGCGGGATCCGGCCATGGTTCGATCCAAGGCTTTCAACAAAGTGTCGCTGCTAAGACCAATAATTATATCTCGGACCGGAATAACATTAGTGAAATAAATTATGAATTATCCGGGACAACGACGGAAAGTGATACAACTATTTTTCAGATATTGAATATAAAATCAACAACAGAAACGTACAATAAAAAAGACGATAGTGCAGAATTTATGCTGATAAACAATTATATCCTTTTATTAACACAAAAAAAAACCGGAATATCAAGTAATCTCAAATACATCAAATCCGGAATTAGGACACTTGGTAACCTACACGGTCAGGATCCAATGTGATTACAGAGCATCCGAAAGAATATTTTGAAAATATTAATGAATCTCAAATTGATTACCACAATACGTAGACAACAATGAAAAAGAAAACGCTTCGGATTTTCAATATCCTTGCAATAAATACTTAAGTGTGGTCATAACAAAGTACGAAAGGTTAAATAATGGAAGTATTTTAGCTACAGATAATTATCCAATGATGTACCCACCAGAATATACTTGGGAAGACTTGGATGAAAATAATAATACTATTCTGAGAGGGTGTTTATGTTTACTAACAAATTGCTTAAGAAAGTGCTGCCCTGAAAATATGATTATTACGAACTCTAAAAGCTGCGAACCAAATTATTCTTTGTATTATTTTCAACCTATATACATAAATATAGAAACGATGAAGTTATTACAAATAATACAAATGATATTCGAGTAGTGTACGGTAATCCATGTATACATAGCTATCGGATCGACCCTCTTGATGAAGAATTCCCCGAACAGTTTTGGTTAAATTATGATGGGAAATTAATAGTTGAAGAAACAACTTTAGATCAATCACAATACTGTATGGATATTTTTGAAGATGTTGGAAGAAACGTTACCATTGGCATGTTTGATGAACCAGAAGTAGATTTCGTCGCGGAAGACACTAAGGCATATATTATGTATCCGATTGGAATGATAATTTCTCTACCTTTTTTTATTGGCAAACATTCTTCATATTACGCCTGTATTCCCGAACTAAGGAATCTACATGGAAAAAGTTTGATGTGCCATGTCATAAGCCTATCTGTGGCTTATACAGTGCTTGCTGTAGTTCAGTTGGGAAGTGAAAAGATTGGCTTCGTATTTTGTAAAGTCAATGGTAAGTTATGGATATCCTGTATTATTTTCAAAGGTCTTAATATGAATTCTAAATTTCTATGACTAAAACTATTTTTTAATAATTATTTTTCTCAAGCTTATGAAATATAGTATTTTATATTAAATATTGCAGGACAGAGATCCATAAAAAAATACATTTCCAAACAAAAGAACTGTTCATGTATTTATTCTTAACTTATGATTGTATACAACGTAGATAGTCGAATACGTTATATTTACTGCTATTAAAAATCTATTCCATGTGAATTAATTCCTAGCTATAGCCTATTTACGTAGTTGTCTTAAGTTCATAATATTACATTATCTACTATTATTGCTAAATCATATCAATCTTCCACGAGTCTTCACATTTTGATAAAACAAAAGACACATTGATATAAACTCATTTATAAGGAACTACTATTATAGGGATATTGAAAAGCAGCTAATGTCATCTCCATTATGAATAGAAAAATTATTCTTGTAAAATGATGCCAGTCTTATTCCAAATACAGTGTTGTACAATATTATTTGTTTAGTTTAAATATTAGGATAAGCCCTGTATTAGTGAACATATTATTCAATAATTACAAATTTCTCACCTTTCATCTCCAGAATTGTTGAACGCTTCGTTAAATAAAATACTAATTAGTAAATAAAATATAATTTATAAAAATTAATAGCATGCATAGTATATATGATACAATGTTCTTATGTGAACATGTCACGTAAAAAAGTTAAGAATTAATCTCATGATGGTGAAAAATAAAGTTTTATTACTTGGTTGAATACCCTTAAGCCTTTATTTTATTTATTTTATTTTTTGTGTTAACACGTGAACAGTTTCCCTACGTATTAAAGATATATTTTTGCCTATTAATAGTTTCGTTTGTATTAGGCAATTTTCATTTTAGGGCCAGGTTCACCAAGAGAGGTATTACGCCAGTTTTAAGCTATGCATTATTCACCTCTCTTGGTGAAAACTGGCCCTTAAAGTATAAAACACTATGGCCTTCTCATTTCCTGTACTTTTGCTCAGACATTTTTTCAGAATATTATTACAGTTGCTATGTTTATATTACCATCGATTGGGTCAGTGGTTGACATCGTTCGCAGGTATAAAAACCTCGTACAAAAATTGAATCTCGACGGATCGGCACTCCGGGTGGTGGGCTTTCTGTATCCTTCGTCTGGACCATGCCGACGCATACGCACCCCAGGATTCTTCACTGGGACTATCACTCTGAAAAGTAAAAAGAAACGGCGGACAGTAAATAAAATCAAAGACCTAGAAAACTCAAGGGTTTTTGAAGAGGGTATGATAAGACCCTAAAACAGCCAGGGAGGGACAGACTCTGTTCCGTCCCACTTCTGCGCTCTGTCAGGGAATAGCCTGGACTGGGACCCATCTGTATTCAGGTTGGGTGGTAGATTGAGAAAAAATTAATCGACGGAGATCTCAGTCTCTCCACGGACCTGGATTGGGGGGAGGGAGGTGGACTGGGTACTTGAAAGGAGACTCTGGCCTTCCACCTACGCCTAAGGACCACCACATTTCACAATGAGAATTGTTACTTGTAATACAAGTTCAGATATTTCCTTTTCCAATCTCCTTGATATTCATCTAAGCCAAAGAGATTAATTTTAATTTTTCCTGACATCTATGAAGTTAAATACACGCAGTTTCCTCTGTTTTAACACGACAATTAACGGCGAAAAAAAATAATTTGTACATGAACAACAAAAATTAACCAACAAAAAGTATTGATACAGTCTAAGTTTTGGTCAACAGAATGTTCACATGAAGTCAAGTGGGGGTGGGTCTGGTAGTGTTGCTATTCACTCTAGTCTTGAGTAATTTGCCGTGTAGTTGTGCGTGTTCTAGCTGCAGATTAAGCTGGAATGGGGCGCAAAGGTACAAAGACTACAGTAGAAGAAAGGGAACTTACGGGCTTCCAATATAAAACCGGACCGGCCTCACGGAGTTTCACCCGGCACGCAGTGCTGTCTCTTCCTCCCGCAATTCACCCTGCCTGCCACCCGTCCTTGAACTGTTTCTTACCTTATAGAAAATGCTGGAAAGTTGTCCTCCCGCACTTAAATAGGCATTTATACCGAGTAAACACATTTAGATTGACACGCTGTAGTTCGGGCACTGTCAAGTTTCTGATTTCATTTCTTACGTTGTTCTTCAGTTCTTCCAATGTGTGCGGATTTGTTTTGTACACTTTGTCTTTCAGGCTACCCAACAAATAAAAATCACACACTGTTAGATCTGGGGAACGAGGGGGCCATACACCAGCACTAATCACTCTATCTTCAAACACTTCCCTAATTTTATTTATGGACTCCTCTGCTGTATGAGCAGTAGCAGAATCTTGGTTGAAACCACCCATATGATTTCTCTTCTTCAGTCAGTTCAAGAAAAAATGGGGTCAAAATGTAATTTCGATATCTCTCTGGCAGTTACAGTCCTCTAGTAGAAGGCGTGTGTTTTCTTATTTTGTACTGAACCAGTGGTCCCAAATTTAGTCACAAGATCGTGGATTGTCGATCTGGAAGGAGGTAATTGTCCAGGGAAGTTCCGAATAAATTCCTCGCGAACGCGACGAGCTGATTCGTATTTATAATAACATTTACACACATATTATGCGCTGCTCTAATGTACGCTGACGTCTCATCTTGTCGAACGATAGTAAAGGAACGAGCGGCTGGCAGAGTGAAAGGCGGGACGAGGAGAGAGCGCTGCCTGACGGGTGAAAACCCGTGAGGCCGCGGTCCGGGTTTCTATGGAAGCCCGGGGTACTTACATGAGCAACAAAAAAATAAAACTTTTTTTTTGTCTCAGAAAGAAACAGATGTGATTCTGATAGTATTTTTTTCTCCTGGATTCAATATGATATCGGTTTTTCTCCATCATGCAAGGTTTCCAAGAGAAACGAATATATAATTTCAAACACTTAATATTTTCTATCTACATTCGTAACTACATAATATTCGAACATTCGGACTCGCCTAGAAAGTAAGAAAAATACAATTTTCTGCTATATTTCGCCTCCTGGAGCATCCCTCTCTGATGCGTCCAACAATAATCGGCCAGCATATTAGGATTCAATTTGCTTTGATATACTATTTCCATAGCTGAAATCTCCTGAATTAGGTCATTTGGTTTATTTTACAATGGACGAATGGAACGAAAAACAAAAACGTTTTTAAAAAAAATGATTTGAATCCATTAATTGAAATTGAAAATAAAAAGGTGGGTGATGGAGAAATCCGAATATATATTTGAAAACACGATAAAAAAACTGCATTAAGTACAACTATTGGTACTCATGAGACAAAAATCATGTTGACCAGTGTTATTGGTTTTCCATAATTAATGTAAATCGCTAAATGGAATTAGTGGAAATCATTGGAAGGCCAAGACCAAACATTTAGCATATAATTGATAGAGTTGTCGAACGAAACTCTTTCGAAAATAGCCAAAGATCAGGACGTCCTAGAAAACTGTATGTTAATGTTGAAAAAGCATAATGAGAAAAGTAAAGCAAAAACCTAAAAGTAGTGTCCCTAAATTAGCAGCTAGTATCAGAATGACTTTAATATTAGTATTTCTGCTAGCAATGTTCGTAACAGTCTATGGGCTAACGAATTTCATGGAAAAATAGCCCGCAGAAAATGCTTAGTAAGTGAAGAAAACTGAAAGAAAAATTTGAACTTCAACATTTCCCGTTCAGATGGAATATGAAAACTCTGGAGTAATTAAAATACAGAGCTTCTTCTTCTTCTTCGGCTCTCCCCCACTTATAGGTTTGCCGTCTTCAGTTTCCATTTATTTCTATCATTCCAATCTCCCTCTTCCAAATTCCTATCATCCATTATAGTTTTGACTGCAGGTTTTCCATTTCCATTTGGTCTGCCACGTTTATTTCTTCCAGGGGGTGACCACTGGTATACATTTTTTGGGCCATCTTTCATTTTCCCATTCTTTGCACATGGCCTACACCATTTAAGCGTTTTGATTTTCAATCCTCGTTAACAACAGATGTGGTGACATTATTTCTCTCCAAAGGATTAATTTCTTATTTTCCTGTCTTGTTTTTTGGAGGCTTCTTCTAAAATAATCAAATTCAACTATGTTCTAATTTTATTGTTCTGCAATTCCGTCAAAGACTAAGTTTCACTTCCATATGACGAAATATTCTGTATTATGCTCTTATAAATTTTCATTTCAGTTTCCTTTGTAATATTTTTGTTCCAAATTATTCCATGTAATGTCTTAGATGCATTTTTTGCCATTGCAATTTTAACCTGTACATCTCTCTCACAGGTACCTTAACTTGTAATTTTGACCCAAGATATTTAAAAAAATCACATTTTTTTATATTCTTCCTGTTTCGAGTATGAGGTCATCCACATCCTTTCCCAAACACATATAATACAGAGCTACAAAAGCAAAATCTCCAACCCACTGTGAAACATAGTGGTGGTTCTTTATTAGTATGGGGATACATGAGTATCTCTGAAGTCGGGACCTTGCATTTTACCGATGGTGTGATGGATCACAAACAGTATATGAACATACTGAAGACCAATCTTCATACCTCTGCAGAGGAAATGGGGCTTAAACAAGGTTTTGTATTTGTGCAAGATAATGATCCCAAACACATCGGTTTCAATACGCGTTTATGGATTTTGTATAACACACCAAAGTACATGGAAACGCCTCACTAATCTCCGGAACATAAACCCCATTGAGAATTTATGGGAACATCTTGAAAGGAGAAGTCGTGTTCAAGGCAGGTTTCCAACAAGCAAAGACCTGAGAAACGCTTTTCTTCAGTAACTTCAAATTTAGTCGGGTCGATGCTACGTCGTCCTCAAGCCATCGTAGAATCAAAGGAGCTCCAAACCAAGCATTGAACTCAAAAAGTAAAGATTCAAAACAGTCATAATGAGACTTGTATCAATACTTTTTGTTATTCGTGTATGATTATGTTTTACTCGTTAAAACCGATGAAAGAGAAGAGAAACTGTGGTTTATTTAAACTTTATAGAGTGTAACGTAAAGGTGTCTAATTTTGTTTTTGTATAGAGTGAAGAAAATAATTATATTATTATTATGATCCTGAAGAAGATTTTCGGGCTGTAGGCCGTGGTCTTGAGGCTTGAAGTTCCCCGACGTTTCGCAGAGACTGCGTTGGCATCCTCAAGGGTTGTCTTGAGACTGGATGTCAGACGCAGTCTCTGGCGAAACGTCGGGGAACTTCAAGCCTCAAGACCACAGCCTACAGCCCAAAATCTTCTTCGAGGTCCATCATAGCAACTCCAGCCGTGAAAGTCTACGTCAATAAATTAAATTATTTATTTCTCTCTGTGATATTTTTAACGTGTATCAATACTTTCTGCACTAACCGTTTATATATATATATATATATATATATATATATATATATATATAATGATATACATACATATATATATTGTTAAATTAGAGAAAATCAAATTCTGATGACAGCTTTATTTAAAAGTGTCGGACTGCAGTGAAAACAAACCATGCATATCATAAGTTATTAAATATTTGCATATTGTTGAGTAATTTGAAAAAAATAATATCTACCGATTAATTTTTTCTACTACTTTATTAAAAATATAAAATTAATTAAACTAATGTATCCTATAATACATTGTCAATTTAAGGATTAATTAAATTGTATTATATACATTACGATGAACCAAACATGGTGGTAGGTAGAGATAATTTTTAATTCCGGATTTCGGATATATAACATCTCTTCTAATTGACGGACTTCCTTTTTTTTTTTTTTTTTTTTTTTTTTGTAGAATACATTCCTCGGTTTGGCGCGCGTACCCACACACACAATATACAGGGAATCCATTTTAAGAGGAAACCTCGCATCATTCTGTCCTGCCGCCGCGACCAGACTGCTGAAGTTTCTCAAATAATCTCAAATAAATAAAATCTCAAATAAATGGTGAGTAATAATCCTCTATGTGTAGGTCTATTTTTTATAATAATCTAATTAGTTGAGTTATTTTATTTTGTAGCTTCTTACTGTCTTCATTTGCCGGCAGTAACAAAAACACGCTCCCCGCCGGTGCAAGCACAATAGCGAACAAAAGGTTTCCGCTTAAAATAGATTCCCTGTATGTATGTATATGTATATATATATATATATATATATATATATTCGGAGAATCGGTGAAGATCTGTAGACATTTTTGAAAAATATGTCATGAGAATAACCTCAATAGTTTAATTTCTTCGTCATTCGCTAAAATTGCATAGAGTGGAACATGTTTTTATTTCTATATTATTTTTCATCACATAATATTTTATTCGCAACCGTAATGCTGTAATGTTTTCCTTGTGTAAAGTGGACTAGTATAGTTTTTCAAATAGTATTTCTATTAAAATTGAAGAGTGTACGAATAAGATCGTTACGTACTGTATACTTTTGTTTAAAAAATTCGCCTTTCGTGACAAGTTATGTATTATATCTTATGTTGTCAATAACGTCACAGTTTTTAATTTCAAAAACAAGTTTCCTAATCTTACAAAACAGATAATATTATGTTTTATCGATACCAAATAAAATACACATGCATACAGAATAAAGTTTTATTTATATATACTATCACTGTAATTGCAGCAGATCTTACTTTTTTTTTTAAAATAACATTAAACAGGGTGTTGCAAAAGAACACCGACAGCGGTTGTATATTGAGATATGCTGATCAATTTTTAATAAGTTCCTATGTCCGGAAATGAAGCATTTTCTCACTATGAGTAGCTAAGTTCTCAAGAGTTCCGTTAGTTGGATTTCAAGACTAAATAATTAACAATACTGTCACAGTCACATCAAGTTTTCAAAATATCCATCTCCCATTTCATTGCAGAGCTTACATCGGCGGTGTTGGGATTGGCGCACACATTCAAATACGCCAGACACTCGTTTGAATTATTTCTATAGCAGCGTGGAATCGGGCTATAAGATCCATACGTGACTGTACTGGAATCTGATAAACAGACTGTTTCATGTCGCCCCACAAAAAAGTAGTAAAGAGGGTTAAGATCAGGTGATCTCGGAGACCATGGGTCTGGTCCCCCCTCTTCCAATCCATCGATCTGATACCTGGTATCCAAATATCTCTTCACATTGGCATGGAAGTGAACTGGAGCTCCGTCATGTTGCAGCCACATTCCGTTGCCAGGCCACATATCTTAGGTTCCGTACCTGTGAGGTGTTGTCGAGTAATGAGTCTTCAAATCTTTCGAACACTCATCTTGAGACATAACTAACTAATAATAGTGTGAAAACGCATAATTTCCAGTCATTAGTACGTTATCAATATATCTAATATACTACCTTACCTCCGTTGTCGGTGTTTTTTGCAACACCTGTATATAATCTATAGCCTAATAGACGTAGGAAAAACAACTTTATTAAGTCTCATGACTTTTAGCATTAAAGTTATAGTGAGCTCTGTTTATAAAGTGCACAACTCAAGTACTTGCAGGGTATACAGTATTAATTTGTGGCCACACAGACAAAACCTTCTCTTGCCCTCATGAGACTTCAACTCTCATTCGTTGTTTTTATCCTCCCTGCTTACTCTCACTTCCCATGGAACTTACAAACCAGTACATGGACGATTCTCCTATGCAGGGAGTAGGAATTCTGAAGTCCATATTAAACAGGAATACATTGAGGAGCCTCTCTGGATCAGTTTTTAGTAGTATCCCAAGGTCACCACCGAAGACAACACAATAATATTACGCAGACAAAAAGGATGATATTCAAATCCTACTACCCTGCCGGCTTTCGAATCCGAATCGCTGGAGTGAAAGGAAGGGTAAACGATGAAGAGAGATATTCATCTCACTGGTTGTAATTCGATGTTGCATAGGGAACAATGACTCTATTTCTTTGTAGCACGCCAATGTTTAAATTATGTTTCATACAGATAGTTCTGATCTTTCCAAATATTTAAAATGGCAAATAAGTTTCATAATTTAATTAATAATTTCCATAACTCTTTTTTATATCTATGTGTATTATTAGTGATATCTACTTCGTTGGAAAAAATAATTATTTATATTTGAGATAAGATAAATAAATAAAAAATATAATATAGAAATATGTTCTTTAAAAAAATAATTACCTTTCCTCGTCGACTGGTTAAGAGGTTCGTAAGTATGGCAATGGGACTATTTATAGTGATTGTGGAAACTTTTGAAATTTCTATCTTGGCCATATTACATTGTAGTAGTCATGAAGAAATTTTGTATGATATTTTTCTGTCCCACTGCATATTCGTTCCACAAATAGGCTACTGTATCTCTGTTCTTAAGATATTTTGTTAACAACTTTTGTCTCTTTTGATAGTTTTACATTCTATAAAAAGTTTAAAAATGTATGTAGTTATGTTAATATGATCATCATGCAGTCGAGGATGAAGGTCTGTTCCGGTTTCGTTATCCAGCCAGTATTGTTCTAGATGCTCAACCTATACTACTCGTACAACTGGGTGGTATTTTAATATATAAAATTGGGCAATCTTTTTCTTCCAACGATAGTCTCTCTTTCTTTAGATAATGTTAATTTTTTTTCCCAAGAGTGTATTGAACTTTAAGTTAATGTCATTGAGATAAGTTTTACCTAGTACACAGATAAAGTATACATAACAATATTGTTTAATTATATAAATATCAAAATGTTACAATGAATTCAAATGACGTACACCGACATAGGTATTGATGTAAGTAAGATAGATAGATGAATTAACTTTCGCATACAAGAAGGCATTGGGTTTAATTCATCAGGATTGTAATTCTTTCGTCACATATGTATTACTACTTTTAACTTAATTAGTTGACAAAAAGTCACGCAATTCCTACTCACGCAATTCCTAATCAGTAAAAATCGAGAATTTATACAGTACTTCATACTGCATGTATTTTTAGCGAATTCCGAAGAAATTAAGCTATTGAGATTGTTTCCATGTAAATATTTTTGAAAATATTTTTGTAGCAAGTCATTCACTCAGCCTCCTTTGTATAGAGTAACTGAATAAATAAATCCCAATGTCGGGCAATAAAAAAATCAGAAACATTAAAGAGACCATTGAGAGAAGCAGTTTAGTAGACTTAGGCCATATGTATACCCAAATTAATCAAGGGAAGTGAGTAGAACCACGATTATGTAGAATAAATGTCATATAAAATGATCCGACGAAATAGTATCAATGGAAATTAAACGACTAGTTATTAACAAGAGTAACGAGAACTCAGGTAATGCCACCCTTTCTTTTTGTTAAGGCGGAAGTGGCCGACACATGTATAAAGAATTAAAAGGTTGACAAATCCTTTTACTCGCAGGATTGAGTGGCAATATCTTGTAAGCCAGAAGTTAACAGATTTATGTGACAGCCATAACACAATGAACTAAATTTACAAGCGGGGATTTTATCTTGAGACAAACAACGGTAGCAAAAAGTGTGGGATGATGGCAAAAATTCTAGCGTCTGAAAGCCTAGAGATCAATTACCTAGGGAAAACCCAAGCCATACTTGTGCCCACTGTATGTTGAAGCCAGCACGGATAGGGACCAAACCTCCGACGGCATAAATCGCCAATAAGAAATTTGTAACACCCTCTTGATTATAATATAAGGGAACATTAACCAATGATATGTTTTGTATGTGTGCCTAAGCACTGATCTCAGGTCCACGAGGTCGATATAGTGGGAATACCGAGTTTACCTAATAGGTGAGGGAGACTCCTCAAAGTCACTCATTCACAAACCTATACAAAGTCACTTCGCCTACACACATATACTCTTCGACACACTGGTAGCATGGTCACCAGTGGAATTTAACACAATTTTGGACTTAACATTTTCACTGAAGTATCATGACTTAATCATTTTTTATTAATCGCTTGAATATATAAACTTCGTAAGTTAAGTCAGTAAATCAGTGCGTGAGTAGGCCATCGTATAATTATTAACGGGGTAAACCCCCCACGAACGACATCGCCGATTGGAGATCAGTGCAAGGGAATTAAAACTAAAGCTTGTACCGTGTTCCAAACATTTCGTGTGCTTCAAGCAAGAATAAAGTACATTCAAAACGAACGCATTCTACACAATAATTTTGCCCGACGAAGTCCTTTTGAATCCTGAGTGAGAACTCATGCCTACCGATACTTTGACCTCAGCGAACCTAACACCAAAAATTCCCTCGTGAACCGGGAAGTCCCTTTCGATACTCTGGGCGCCCAAACATCCTTTACTAACAATTAAAACTCAATTACCCTTAATTTAATACCCTTTCATATTGTCTCCCAACAGTGGGGCTTTTGTCGAGTAACCCAACTGTGGAGCCTAAACCCTTGTTCATTTTACATATTTTCAATCACCGATCCTCTCTATCCTATTTCACTCGTGAAGGCTTACCTGAAGTTTCACAAGGCAATTGTCATAAGTAATGCTACGAGTGATTTCCAAATTATCGATAAATTCACGACTCACGAAGTGAGGATTGAATTTATCTAGAGAATTTGGAAATCAAGAGTGGCATTTGTTAGGACATTTTAACGAATAAAATTAAGCTGTTTACTCACAAATCGTTATTTAACTATAGTTATTTTTAAATATTTATATATTTAATGTAAACCACGATGTTTGAAAACAAATGAGAAACGATTGGTACGCTTGATTTGCTTCTTTTGTTCATCACTGCAACCAGATCATATTATTTATTGCCAAAGGATCGCAATATTGTAAGAATGCAACCTAGTGGAGAAATATATAACCAACATTATAGGTATTAATTTCTGATGTCCTATGATGTAAATATGTCAATTATACTTTTCTGCAACGTCATTTCCTGGAAAATAATTCGTTTAAGAAAGTGCAAACAGTTTTTTTTTTGTGGTACAGTCAATTGGTATAAATGTTTTTATATTATCTCCCGCATGCTCTTTCTGCTGACATTCATGCACTATATATACAATCTGGTAGCCGTATTTCTTAGAGAGCCAGTCACTGCAAAATAATGCTATGACCTATTCAGAATGTTAAAAACGAGGTGCTTTCTTTAATATGATAAACTTCGGTTGATAAATTCGAGGCGAAACACGACTGTGATTGGTTGTAAATCAAAAATCATTAAAATGTGATTGATCATTGACTCCCATTTGGGGCACGAATTAAACAGTCAGTATAAATGTAATTTAGGAAAATCACCCAGCTCCACATTTATTTGCCTTCTTCTATCATTGAGTTCGTCTTTACCTCTTGGTTTTCTATAAGAGAAGGTATTTTTTATATGTTGTTTTGCTGGTTTCATTGCGTCAACCTTACAGTAGGTACTGAAATATTGAAAACGAGGAAAACGCTTAAACGAATAAAAACTAAAAATGCTATTTTTCTTGTACAAATAACTTTTACGCACTGTAAGTAATAAAACTTTTTTTTCTTAAATCTCTTGGCAAATTTTCTCATAAGCCGTAACCTATAAATAGCTGTGTGTAAAAATTGCATGAAAATGAAATGCCTATAAAAAAAAAAAAAAAAAAAAAAAAAAACACTTAAACGTTCAAAGTTCTGCCAAAATTGTCACCTCTTCGCCCAAAGAGCTTGTGACTAATATTACGAGCATAAAAACACTGTTCAATACGTCACGTTATAAAAATACACACTTTTGAACCACGTCTGTTTCCATGCGGATTTAACTCGTTTTAAATAACAAATTTTAAACGAATAACCAAAACAGTACTTTTTACGTAATGAGCCATGATATTGTTTCACTGATACATTTTCTGTACAAGTGGGCTTATTAAATAAATTATTTTAATTTGTTCCGTAGTGAGATAATTGGCTTAATTCTGAAACATCCACTAGTCTTAATCCTTTAAATATTTACTCTGCCCCTCTCCACACTTTCAGATAAACGATCCGCCTTCACTGATGTGAAGGATTCTAGTCTTCTTCTTCTTCTTCCTTCCAAGGTATTAGGCAAGGCCTGTTACGATCCTATAGAAAATTTTCCCTGCAGCGTTTCATAGACGGCCCGAGATCTTTCGTCATCTTGGTATATAATATAAACAGCATAGGGATCCGATTTGGATCATTCTTTCAAGACGGTGTTTCCAATTTAGTTGATACTGTTTTAATATATTCCAAAATTGGCCGTAGTCTTTCAATTCGTTTATATATCGTTGGTCCGATGATAAGTTTGATCTTCCGAAAAAACAGATTGTAGTAAAAATTGAAAATTATATATTATATATATATATATATATGTGTGTGTTGGGTGTGTGTGTGTGTGGTGTGTGTGTGTGTGTGGTGGTGTGTGTGGTGTTGTGTGTGTGGTGTGTGTGTGTGTGTGTGCGTGTGTGCGTGTGTGCGTGTGTGCGTGTGTGTGTGTGTGTGTGTGTGTGTGTGTGTGTCAGTCTCGCGCCGTAGCCGAATGGTTAAGGCATAGATGCCTTGGCTCAGAGTTGGTTGCAGACTTGCACTGGTTGAGTCTCCGTGGAGGAATAAATTTTCTCACATATTTCGGGCCAGTATGGGACCGGTGCATACCAGCATCGATAGGCATTTGGGTAACTACAATAACTAGCTGCCTCCACCCCTGTAACGGTTGGGGGACCCTATATGCTGACCATTTGTCAGCAATACACTGGCCTGATAATCGTTTATCACTGTGATTAACACATGTGGATGCGAGGGTCAGCAGCCGGTGGTAGGCCAAGTGCCTTCTAGGCCTGTCGCGCCATGGAGTTTTCAGTAAAGACCAGCAAAAATCGGCCCATACATTTAACTTGCCGAGGAATTTATGTAGTTTACGCAATCTGCCGTGACGGACGTTTTTATGAATGAACTTATTAAAAATATGTAACATACTAATGGTGGAAGACTCTTTCACAAAGTTCCAATCCAAAATGATCTCACGGTTGTATGATTTTTAACTACTTGTCATTTGAATAACATTTGACTGTCAGTTTGAATTCGTTGCTGACAATGTCGGTGTATAAGTAATGTTAAGTACTGCTACTAGAAAAGTTTTATTTTTTACGTTTTATGTTGATGGCACTGATGAAAAGTTTTAACGATGTAAGCTAGAATTCCATAAATTAACACTATCACTTAAAAATTTATCAGCATTATTAACTGTATGTACAATATTATAATTTATTTATTAAATTAAAACTATCGAAGTTTTATTTGATTTTTCATAAATATTTATTTTAATTAATATTCATGACAGATATTTCTTCATCAGATGTATGCCACAAATACAAATAAATTTTCCCTATTAATAAATATTTGTATTTGTTGACATACCATTTGAAAAAGATACAGTGTATCGAATATTGATTAAAATAAATATTTATGAAAATCAATACAAATTTGATAGTTTTATTTAATAAATAAAGAATATCAAGTAATGCCAGATCTATTGATTACTTAATCATTATTGTTTTGGAACATTTAGTGAATCTGCGTTAATTCTTTAGAATGCAGAATGTTCTCGAATCACGTGCGCTTCTTGTAGTTACCGTGTCCCACAAATATAGTACCAATACTTTAAACTAGCTACTACGGTCGCTTTCGATAATCGGTATCTGAATGAAATTGGTGACAATCAAAAGAGAACACACAAAAAGTTTTTTGCTATAACTCCATAGACATTGAATGTGGTCCCCCACGAGTACTCTTGCAGACATCGAGGCAATAATCCCATTCACGCCACACACCCTCCAACATATGTGAAGAGATGGACTGGATGGCAGGCATATATCGAAGCTAGATTTCTCGCAGATTTTGAGGCAATCGGGGTACATAGACATGATCCTTATATGTGACACCCATACAAAGAAGTCACAGACCATCAAGTTAGGTGACCTCGGCGGCCACTTGTTAGAAAACATTATCATCATCTCCGGCACGTCCAATCCATCTTCCTGGAAGCCGGCCATTCAGATGCTCCCGAACATGCAAATGCCAATGAGGAGGTGCTCCATCTTGCTGGAAAGATAGGCATTTCTCTCTTCTTGTTTCCAATTGTGGGAATAACCATTCAGTGAGCATATCAAGATAATTTACCAACCGTTGACAGTGGCATCTAGAAAGAAAAATGTGCCATAGACTTTACGTTTCGATTATCAGCACAAAGGACATTCACTTTAGGGGAGTCTCTTTGAACTTCCACAATGATGTTTGGATTCTTACTCCCGCCAAATCCTAACATTATACCTGGTTCACTTTTCCACTAATGTGGAAGTTGCCTCATCACTGAAAATTAATTTTTTCTGATAGTTCTTATTTATCCTCCATTAGTGCCATGAAATGCTCAGAGAAATCTAATCGCTTTGCATGGTCATCAGATTTCAACTTATGCACTAATTGGAGTTTGTAGAGGTGGAACTTCAGTCGTGTACATCGGATCTTGGATACGGTGGATTTAGAGATATCTAACTGTTGACTAGCTCTACGGACATACTTCATGGGACTACGCACAAATGCCTCCCGCACTAGATCAACAATTCCTGCATCGACAGATGATCTCCCTGAATGGCTTTTCCTTGAATACATATGCAGCCACGATCCACAAAATCACGGCACCACTTCAAAATTGACTTATGTGTAGGAGCCTGATGTTGAAATCTTCACCTATTGCACGCTGGACCAGCCCTGAACTCTGTGTGGTGTGATATTCCAAAACATACCAACTACATTCTTGGGGGTTCGCCATAACTCCTTAAAACTTATTTCATAACTTCTTTAATAACACAATTTCAAAAGCACAGCAAACATTCACTTAACCTGTCTGCTGAATATCCAACAATTAACCCATATCGACAAGAAAAAACATGATTAAATTTAGTTTAGTTTCTGTATTGTTGTCCATTATTCTCCATTGTTGACATTGTTAACATGCACAACACGTTTTAAGTTTCTCTTTTGATTGTCACCAATTTCATTTAGATACGATTATCCAAAGCGATGTAGTAGTAGTTTAAAGTATGATACTATATTTGTGGACACGTTGTATATTGTAAATACGCATGGCGTGCCGGTAGTATTGGTTGCATTGTTACTAAGGTTTCAAGGATATTACTGCATTATCAAAAGGAGGAACTACGCCGTCGTCGACAAGAAAACACATTAATCATCTTGTGAGCAATTTATTGGATCAGTAGGAATAGGCACTCTGCCAAGCTTCCACTTCTAAGTACAAATTCACATTTAAAATCTATCTTCAGTAATAACAGGTGAATCGATATTTTTAAGTCAGTTAGTAGTACCAACTCGCCTCTTGTTTCCCCAAGTACAACAATGACGTCACGGACCGGCAAGTTTATAGTGCGTGAGTTATAGTCTTACTTAAAGTAATTATAGAACAATAGAGGTTTTAATATCATCCCTGATGCTGTCATTTAGGTTCCTTATTCGATAATTCGGACGGAGATTCAGGAAATTCCATATATTTTTAACTTAGGCCTATACTGTAATTGTCATTTTGTGAAATAATATTAAAACTATATAGTTGTATTTTTTAAAAATGTTTAAAATCTAAAAAACAGAGTGAGACCGATAGGACTCTATCGACTTTTTTTTTTTTCGTTTTTCCGAATAATTTATAATTTATTGAATAGTTAATTGGGGGAAATGTGCTGTAAAATGTTAAGCCGGAGACGTTCAACTGTAGTTAGAGCTAATTTGAACAAAATTATTTTTTTTTAACTCGTTTCTCTGCAAAATACAAACGCAAGTGGGTAGACATTCATCATCCTCCAACTCCCGTCTCGACCACCCCATATAAGACTCGTGGTGGAAGAATCGGAGTGGAAGGCAGTTTTTCTCGGGATTTAACCCATCTTCTCCTCTATATAGGCCTATTTCGTTATATCCAATGACCATCTTATACGTTTCGTTATATTTAGCCTAATTCCATTTTATGGTTATATATACCAGATTCAGATAATAAGATTATTCATCTCTCATCTAATACGAGCAGAGGGAGATGTTTTTATTAAATTAAAATATATTTGTCCCATGCATCACATTTGAGAATATAGGTACCTATAATATAGGCCTAGTCGTATTTGCTGTATATTTAATTACGCCTATTTAATATTAGTAGTAGTAGTAGTAGTATAGAGTAGATTTATTAGACAAAAAGTAAGATATTTACAATATTATTTACAAATACGGGTCGCACGGGCAGTAAGCCGTACGTGCTGTTGACAGTCCGTTACAATAAAGTAATAATTGGTACTAGTGTAAAGAAAATGAAACAACAAAAACAGCAATAACATTACAATTACATAAAGAAAACACAATAATAATATTACAATTAAATAATAACACAATAGCATTATACACTAAAAACATTAACATTACAATTACATAAAGAAAACACAATAATATTACAATTAAGTAATAACACAATAGCATTATACACTAAAAAAAACATTAACATACAATTACATAAGAAAACACATTAATATTAAAATTAAATAATAACACAATAGCATTATACACTAATTAATTATATATAATTGTTAATAATTAATGGTATTGCATTTTGATAACATATATTTATTCATGAATGAGTGTTGTCCTTATTTTTCGCGTTTTGTCCAGAAATTTACCAAGGTTTATCCAATTTTCTGGATTTACCAATAACTCGTAGCATGCCAATCTTTCCCGATTTGAATTAATATAATGAATGTAGAGAGAGAGAGAGAGAGAAACTTACTGGAGTCAGCAGCTTCTCTGAGATTGGTAGGTAGATACCATTTTATTTAACGATGCTATCCGCCGTAGCGTGCGGCATAAGGCATCGTGCCGTAGACTTGAATCCCCGTGAGGGAAGAAATTTTCTCAAGAAATTTCAGCCACTATGGGACTGTTTTTCCGTTAAACATCGTCGGAAATTTGGGTAGCTACAATATGTAGCGGCTCCAGGTTGGGTAAACCAGGTATAACGTTTAGGAAAACAGACATGCTCACGCATGTCGCCCTTATAATGGCTGCATGATCATTCACCTCTGTGATTAACACATATGGATGTGAGGCCAGCATCCGGCTGGTAGGTCAAGGTTCTTCTAGGCCTGTCGCGGCATGCAGTTTTACTTAGTTAAAATCATTGGCATCGCATTTCAAATCTGATCGTGTGAGAGCCGACAAATGTTATCAGATGCCTCTTATTTCAGGTTTAGGTTATTTACTTGTCGTAGATCTACAACACGGGATCCAAGGCTTTAATTCCCTTCCCGAAGGATTTTACGCCCTTGAAAACTTCTATGGACCCCTGCGGGTGGAGCATAATCACTAGACCACTGGGAGCGACTTTTAATTGTATTTTGTAGCTGTACATTGAAAATTCGCATTTGACCTACAAGTAAAGTGTGATGTAGTGATATGAATCATGTACCACATGTGGTGTTTTAATCCTGCATAAAAGGCAACATTGCTGTAACATGATTCAAATAACAATAGAGAATATACTGACTCCGCTTCTCTTCGTTCAGAGTCACAAGTCACTGCTTACAATGTTCATTTCTCCTTCAAAATGAATAATATATAATTGACGTAATGAAAGTTCATTGAAATTCGCTAAACAAGTAAATGTTTGCCAATTTGATACACATAACAAAATATTTTCAGAAATTAATGTTGTACATCTGTATAGGCCTATAGTAATTCTGCCGAGGGCAGGTCTTTCACTGCAATCATAGCATTTTCATGTTATGCTTTGCAGCTTTACTAAGGAGTTATAGGTGTGGTAGCTTCCCGTTGCTTTCCACGCCGGTAAGGGATGATGATGATGATGATGATGATAATGGCCAGATGATTTTCGGGGACCATTGGGCTCTAAGCTTCCTGGCATTTGTCTTACACGTGAGAAAAAAAAACCGAAAAAAACTTCACCCAGGAGCCTATCCCGATCGGGAATCGAACCCGGGCCCGCTGCGTGACAAGGCAGCACGCTACCTCGAGATCACAGCGGTGGACCATGATGACATAAGCGGTATTTTACAGGAGGTGCAAGTCAGTAAATAGTGTTGTTTGTAGTCATAGGTTTTATACGAAAATTATATTAAATGTATTAGTAAAATGGTTTGTTTTTATAAAATTTAGTGTACAGTAAATCGTATGCAACTATTTTATATAGAAAAAAATAAAATAATACACTTGTTTTTTTATATGTATTATATAAATGCTATTTACATCAATTTAAACAAAAAGTGTAACATATGTTGTAACAGTCTCGTTTGTACAGAAATATAAAAACGAATTAGAAGACAAAAATAAATGATAATTTGTAGATATACTCAATAGTTCGTAGTCTTAGCTTTTATGATTGTTTTGCACCATTACATTGAATTAACTAGATTCTGCCACGTTTTTGGGTTAATTTCACTCCATTCATTTTCAATGTTTCTGTTGATGAAACTGACTTCTTATAGACCCTTCTCTTGAGAATGTACCCAGGATGTTGTTTAGGCACTTTCCAGATGACCCATCTTCTTTTAATACCGTCTCCATGCTCCATTATTGAGAGGGTGTTTTCAGTTTTGTCGACTACATTTTCTATTGACAGACTCTATGATTGTTGTTACAACCAAACGGTTTAATTTGAGTCTCATCGCACCATATGACCTGATTCCGAAACTCTGGTTCTTGATTGAGTTATTTTAGCAAATTCTAAACTGGACATTCTGCATTTTAATACTGGAATTATACATTTTTCTTGACATTCGACCATGATGAACATCTTTCCTTATGACTCGTCATACAGTATGATTCGACATTTGTTTCCCTGAGACTTATTGTGCTATTGCACGGACTTCACGTGCTTTTTAATTTTGGATTTAATTTTATTTAATTCTCTTGCTTTGCATTAATTTATTATTTTGTTTTATTTTTTTCCTTTTCTCGCCTTGGCAAATGTTTGATAGTATCATGATACTTGAATATATTAACTATGTAATTAACAGCTGAAGGTGGGATATTAAGGTGCCTACATAAGAAAAAAAAAATCTCAAAACTAAATTTACAATCACCTTCTTCATAGCATCACTAAGTTCTTTTCCTCTGCTTTATTTTTGATTCGAGTGAAGGAAATAGTAAACGAAACATGCACTCTGGTCATTCGTATTATCTGTTTAAGGAGTAAGCGCAGTTGTTGACGGAGGGCACCGCAGTCGTGTTTATGCAGGAATAGAACACGTGACACTGCTATCTATGAGTGCAGAGGGGAATGGGACGTGGGACGCTAATAGTGTACACTGACTTATGACGTCACGTGTAGCAACAAAGAGAGCTTCATAATTCTTCCGCCTGCAGAGATATTTTGAATGACTAATACAATCATAGTGTACATGAACAGTATAAACAAAGGAAATGTTACCTAAATCTCCACACTTTGCAATTTTATATTTAGATGTTTCTACTTCTAGCTTTAGGCTTACTTACGGTATTACACATATTAATTTATATTAAAATAAATTGTGCATTTATAATAAAGAAGCAATAATTTATACCATAAAACCATCAACATCAGGATATGGGCCTAACGTGTACAAACTAGATTGTTATTTACTGTAAACATCACTGAGCAACAATTTTTTTTTGTCTCAGAAAGAAAAATATGTGATTCTGATAGTATTTTTTCTCCTAGATTCAAATATGATATCGGTTTTTCTCCATCGCGCAAGGTTTCCGAGAGACAGGAATTTCAAACACTTGAATGTTTTCTACATTCGTAACTACACAATATTCAAGCATTCGGACTCACCTAGAAAGTAAGAAATGACGATTTTTTGCTATATTTCGCCTGTGAAGCATCCCTCTTAATAATCCAACAATAATCGGCCAGCGTATTAGGATTCCATTTTACTTGATATCTCTTTTCCATAGCTGAAATCTCCTGAGTTAGCTCATTTGGATTTATTTTACAATGGACAAATGGACGAAAAAACGTTTATTAAAAATAACTATTTAAATCAATTAGCCTGATTGAAATTGAAATAAAAAAACTGTGGGTGATGGAGAAATTCCGAATACATATTTGAAAACACGATAAAAACTGCATTAAGTACAACATTATGGTACTCATGAGACAAGAATCATGTATTTTAACGAAGTTTAACCTCTTATCTTATATTGAGCTTATCTTTATACGCCATATGCCAACCGGGCCTTACAGTGGCACATCCTGTCGGGAGACGGATTTTAAACTTTTTAACAAAAACACACACACACACACACACACATACTATATATATATATCTATATATACTAAACTCATACAATAGATTCCTCTGGTCAACAAAATCGATCATATTATTTAGTATGAATGTATGAGTGTAAGGTGTGTCTTGTATTAAATGTTTGTGTTATCTCGGAGATGGTCCCGACATTGAGCTGATCATTTATCCAGGAAGCCTTACAAGTTCTTGTGTGGGCACAAACATAAATTGGTGTGTGATCCAGAGTTTCATATCCTCTCCCGATAGATCGTACCACTGTAAGGTAACACCTACAAGGGAGAGGTTAAACTAAGGTAGATATAATAGAAGGACTTATAAGAAAAATCATCATTTTGGGAACATACTTTCATAGAACTTTTATGGTTCTTCTCAAAGTTTTCTCCTTTAAATATAATGCGCTTGACCCAGCGTTTCTTCCAGTTTGCAAAAACGTGTTAGAAACAAATTTTTTGACATTTTTTTTCAAAACCACCTTCATTACCGCTTTTTAAGATGGAAAACGCACCTCCTAAAGTGTTTCTTCAAGCAGATAATAGATAAAAGTCACACGGCGAAAATCCGGACTGTAGGGAAGCTGAGGGGCGCACTTCACTTTGATTTGCAAGATATTCAGGAACAACCTTCACGTTGTGCGCCTGAAATTTGTGGTGCGGCATCCACCTTATTGCATGGACATATGGCCTTTTTGCGTCTGATATGGCCTTGCAGAGTTATCAGGTAGCATTGACCACTTATGCCGTAGCCGAGTGGTTAAGGCAAGACGCCTTGGCGCAGAGCTACGGGACTTGCGCTGGTTCGAGTCCCCATGGGGGAAGAAATTTTCTCATGGAATTTCTGCCAGTGTGGGACCGGCCCACCCAGCATCGTGAGGCATTTTGGGTAGCTGCAATAAGTAGCAACTCCAGGTTGAGAAGACCAGCAATAACGGCTAGGGGACCCGATATGCTGACCACATATCACCCCTAAACTGAATTATGATCATCTACCTCTGTGATTAACACATGTGGACGTGAGGCCAGCAGCCGGCTGGTAGGCCAAGGGCCTTCTAGGCCTGTTGCGTTTGGAGTTTTTTTACCCTTTACTGTTGTGTGTGGAGAAACGACACGAGTATAAAAAAATTGGATAACCAGATCTTTCCCAGCAGAAAAAAATAATATTTTGGTTTTTTTGGAGGTTGGTGATGAAGAAAATTTCTTCATAGAGCTTTGCTGTTTACTGTTAGAATCGAAGTGATGTAGCCAAGCTTCATCAACAGTTGAAAGAAACTCTGGCTATTCTTTTATCTTCATCTTAAACTGCATGCGAATGTCCTGCTGTTCGGGAATCAGGAGCCTTGGAATCCACCATACACAAACACATGTCTTGTGTAAATGTTTCTATTACAGACATATGGGTGGCACCCAGTGCAATTTTGAAGATTTCAGAAAGTGATCTTAAGGTCATGTGTCGATCTATCTCACTATGCCAGGAATGGTATTTGTTTTCTTCCTTAAGAGAAGTAACTGGAATGTCGGGCCCAACTTCTTTTGAAATTGTCTCCCTTCTTTAAACAGTTTATATCATCTTCCAACTGTACTGTAGGGTAGAACAAAATCTTCATACATCTCTGTAACTGTACATAAGAAGATTTGTTAGGACGAAACCAGAATTTCAAACGTGCATGTTGCACGTCTACTTCATTAACGCTGTAGGCGATACACAATATGTCTCAACTAGCATATCGCTCACACACAGGAACCTGGGAGGATGATCTTGAAACTTGTATCACGTGTACATGACGCATTAAGCTAAAATATATAAAACCAAATGTTTGCATGTTAAATTAGGCCTACAGGTGTAAAAAGTAAATTTCATTGTTTACTAAACAGTAAATTTCATTGTTTACTAAACAGTAAAGCTCCAAGCATAGCATGAAAATGCTATGATTGCAGTGAAGGACCTGCCTTCGGGCAGAATTACTATGGATGGACTAAACAAACTCTAATAAATTATATATATATATATATATATATATAAACAACAACAAAAACCTAAACTAATTACTTTGTATTTTGAAGCGTTATATACATAAACGTGAAGTAAAAAATGAACATTTATCCTCCATAGAAAAGTTATTAACTTAAAGCTGATTTTTGTGTTATTTTGACTATTTTGCCTATAAATTGTGATTAATTCGCAGTCACTAGTTTGCATAATCGCATTATCAACTTGTAGTGCTGTCTTCAACAAGAAGTCTACCGGGCTGCTGAAATGTTATACAGTAAAAGCTCCTTATTCGCGGGGATATGCCACGAATATGGAATGGTAATTTGTATGGGTATAGAGGGGATACGTTCCAAGATTCTAAAACAAAATAAAAATTATCCAAATATAATCAATTGATGAGAGATTTTAAACGATTTCTATTAATTATTATTGTTAGGCTTAGTCAAGGGCTTAAATAAGTTAGTAATGTTTTTTTTTTTTTCAGTTTTGCCGCATTTAAAAGGTATTTCAATTCAGATTGATAATCAGCTGTGAATTCGGTGAGAGAACAATTTATTTTGTCTTCGGATTCCTTGATGAATCGTACAGTTGAAACAGCGTGATATAGACGCAAATGACTCGCCAAAGCGCAAACGGTCAAGTATATATATTTTTTACTTTAAGCAACAACACTATTTTTTTCTGCTTCGGAACTCATTTTCTTTCCTTTTACTCGACATTATAAATTGACAACACAGCAGAAGAGACACACGTTATTCAATAAAAATTATTGCAACGAATGATAAGTTGAAACAATAATAATAGAATGAATGCACACAAGTTGTGCAGAATATATAAGTTACATAAGTTTTTTGTCATTACTTTGGTTCACAATGTCTATTATTTGCAGAATTCTATCAGAGATTTCACTCTCTTTTTTGCAGTGGTTACGTGGTAATGGTCGCATGGTTGCTCGCACACTTGTTCCCGGGAAACACTTGGTCTTGCATATTTGTGGTGGTATCCATGCACTGTTATTGAGTTCACCAGGTGTCAGAGTTCTTGATTGGTGTTGGTCCAGGATCTGTTTGTCGTGACTTCTGTTTTATAAAAGTCCAGCCATATCTCCTGTCTCTTCTCTCTTTCATGTAGGAGTTTGAGCTGTCTGTGGATGGGAGCCTCATGCGTAGATATTGTATGAATAAGGGTTCCCTGGCGAGTTCTTATGCTAGCTTCGACTTTGTATGTTTTGAGACACCTAGGGCGGCTTTCAAGAAGCGTGATTTGACTGCTTCCAAAGTTATTTGATCTCTTAGACTCAGCTTCTCCCAAATGAGATATATTCCATTAGTTGTTGCGATGGGAACTATTTATGTGTTGAACAAGGCCATGGCCGTTTTTAGTGACAGTCTGGATATTGCTTTGATGTCAAACATGGTTTTTGTGGCAGCTGCTGCACAGGATTTTATATGTATTCTAAATCACCTGGCAGTGGTTTGCAGAATCAGGCCCAGATATTTGAAGCTGTTAACTGTCACGAGAGGTTCTATTCCTAGGTAGATTCTGTCCTCCAAAGTTTCTCGACCTCCGTTGCGGAATGTCATCTGTACCGGTTTTCCCCGAGTTTATTTCCATTTTGTTTTCCTGTGCCCATTTCTCAAGTTGGTTGGTTGCTCTTTGCCGGTTTTGTATGGAGTTCGATCCGATGACCATGTCGTCTGCTTATATGTAGCTTTTGACTTACTCCGTCAAAACAAGATAACACTGATCGTGGCGAGGGCGGCATTTATAACGGACATAGCGGCAAGTGAAATATGATAGCGGTGGCTTTTAACAATGAACTTTAGGCTTTGATATTTATTTGTCCATTTGGTTCGAATCGCTCTTTGAGAAAGTCGTCATGGCACGTGCCTGCAGTAAAAAAAAGTTGCCGATGCGTTAATAAAGGTTACTAATCCTAATATACTGACTGGATCCACGTGTAAAGACATTTTTAGCCGCGAATACAGGAACTGTGTCGTAATTTTTTAACCCGCGAATAAAGAGCTTTTACTGTATAAAATCGATAGAAATATTAAGCTCAAACAAGATGTTTATGAACAACACTGACAACTCTTCAGAAACCTCTGTAACTTGTTTAAAACCCATTATTTATCAGTAAGGATTTCCGAAAGCGACGCGTTTGTATGTTTATATGTTTGTTTATTTTTTAAGCATTGCCTTTTTGTTTATACTATAGCTGGGAGAATAACAGTTGGATGCGAAACATGGACTCTTGCATTAAGGGAGGAAAGGAGATTGATTAGTATTTGAGAATAAAGTTCTTAAGAAAAATGTTGGTCCAAAGAGAGATGAGCAGACAAGTGAATGGAGAAAACTACAAAACAGTGAGCTACATGATCTTTATAGGAAGCCAGATATAATAACAGTTAAGTCTCGTAGACTGCGATGGGCAGGTTATGTAGCACGAATGGAGAATGAAATATTTACATGGAAGCTTCTTGTTGGAAAACTAGAAGGAAAACGCCCGTTGGTAGACCGATAATGAGTTGGGAGAATAACATTAACCATGATTTGAAGGAAAAAGATTATACAGAGGAAAACATTAGCTCATGATAGGGATGTATGGAGAGCTTATGACGGCGCGCCATTCGGATTCGATAGAGCTAGTGAGTTAGAATTTTTGTTGGGAAAAATTAATTTATTATTTTATAAGAAAATCATTATTGTTCTGTATTCAAATTATGAAGTTACTAGTAAGTAGAAGTTCATACTTATCTCGCATGCAGAATTTCATATCTATTTTGACGTATCATCAGTGAGAGGAAATTTACAAACATTACTCAGTATTTCAATTCTTCGGTTGCTCAAAGTTAGACCTAGAAACTAAGTGTTTAATTGCCCAGGTGGCATGGGATACGTAAAAGTGCCTAAAAAACTGAGAATAAGATATAAAGATTATTCAATATTTAATCACAGAAAAATTAGATACAATATGGATATCGACAATTCTGGGGTCCTTCTCTGCACCCCTAAATGAGAATGACGATTACCAGGATTCGCATTGTTCGTAATATGCCCCCTCGGTCGCCCAATTGAAAACACCTGCATAATTTCAAATTATCCATTCTCAGTTCCACTTTTATCGGGAAAACACCAGTCTTAATTTTTGACAGGCTCTCAAAGACTTCTTAAGAAATTTGATACTACGATCAACAAAAAGCTACGCATTTCTATTGTTTGTGTACTAATGTTCAAATAAATGTATTTACTTTGGTTCAAATAACCAGGAGAAGAAAGAGGACATGAAGTCTCTAAGATGAGATATCTGCGTTCAGTAGCAGGAATTTCATGACTTGGACGTAGGAAAAATGAAGAGATAAGGAACGAACTTTAAATAGAAGATATAAACCAACATTATAAAAATTATCTAAATAAATGGATGATAATGAAGAGAATGATGACTGCAGAAATACTAGCCACACAACCAAGAGCATTTGATATTGAAATGGCGATAGGAAAATTAAAGATCTATAGAGCTTCAGATTCAGATAGGATCCCAGCTAAACTGATAAAATAAAGGGAAGAAAAACATTGATGGACAAGAACATCTTTTAATTCATTTTACTTATAATAGGGTTAGGTAAAAAAGACTCCTCCAGATGAATGGAAAGAATCCATTATCGTACTAATTTGTAAAAAAAAGAGGTAAAATTAATTTTAACAACTACAGGAGCATCTCATTATTTTCAATTTTGTACAAAATTCTAACATATATATTATCAACCAGACTTACTCCTTTGTTGACGAAATAATAGATTGCCGTCAATGTGGGTTTAGAATAAATATATCTAGAATAGATCATATTCTTAGTATAAGAAAGATTTTAGAGAATAAATGGAAATATAACGGCACCCTACATCCCATAGACTTTCGAAAGGCATACGATTCAATTAAGAGGGAGAAGTTGTATAGTACCTTTCTGAATGTCCGAATTATAAAAAAGTTTGTTAAACCTATTCAAATGTGCCTAAATGGCCAAAGAGTAGGATGCGTGTAGGCAAACTGTATTAGATGTTTTTGAAATTCATAATGGATTAAAGTAAGGAGACGCACTATCTCCTCTACTAGGACGATTCAATTTTGTATTGGAGCATGCCATCAAACCTTTAGAGAATAAAGAAGGCGTTCAACTCAATGGTATTAATAAGCTGTTGGTAATAGCTGATGATGTATTATTACGCGATTGCGAGGAGATACTAAGGGCCAACACACAAATTAATTTAGTATATTAAGAAATTGAGGCTGGAAGTAAACATCAGTAAAACTATATATAACGTCACATATAGAAATTCATTGGTATAATGGAAATGAACAGTTAATGAAAAATGGGGGAATTATAATTACAACATGAAACAGGTGCAGATAGAAATTAAATATAACCTCAATTATGGAAACTCATCCCAAGTTCTCTTAAAAATCGTTAAACCGAAAATATATAAACTGTTATTCTCCCAGTTATATGGATGCGAAACTTGGATTGTTACTTTAAGTGAGGAGAAAAAAATTACGAGTAATTGAGAATTAAGTTCTTAGGAATTCTTTTGGGCCAAAGAGAGATGGACAGGCAGGCGAATGGAGAAGGCAGTAAAACATTGAGCTACATGATCTTTATGGGAAGCCAAATGTAATAAGAACAATTAAGTCCCGTAGACTGCGATGGGTAGGACATGTGGCACGAATTAGGAATTAAAAAGGTATTGGAAACTCTCTTAGGAAAAGCAGGGGTAAAGCGCCCAGAAGATAAGCCAAGAATGAGGTGGGAGAATAACATAACAATGTTTTGAGGGAAGTAAATTATACAGGAATTGATTGGAAAACATTAGCTCAGGATAGGGATATATGGAGAAAATATTTCCGCGCGGTAATGACCTATGGGTTCGATAGTGTCTTGAGTTAAATGGTTGATTACCTCGATAGGAAGGAGGAAAATCACTTCATGATGTATTGTCCAAAAGGAAGAAATGTTGGTCATCCGACACTTCGATGGAGGCAACAGTTCTAATCGGGATGGAACGGGTTGGCCATACCGTAGTGTTCTTTTTGTTGTTGATGATGATGTTTATGATGAATAAACAGGGCCCGAATTTGGATGTTTTTTAATAAACGTGAAAAGATTTTATTTTGAGATTGGTAAAACATTTTTTTATGGTAACCTAACCGAATTCCAAGAAATGTTTTCGAAATCCTATTTCTGATATAGGCTAAAGTTAATTCGTAAATATTGGTTCTGAATCGAAATCCAATATCGAGCATAGTGGAAATCTTGATTTTAAAGCCTTATCATACTAAATTAATTGAAATCCTAACATAAATTATTTCATAAGTAGGCCTACAGTATTCCACAATATCCCATAATTGAAAATATTAATTGGAGCATTAAAAAGTATAGGCTTAATATTCAAACTGTATTTTGAAATTAAAATTATACGGAATTTATTTGTTTTAAATTACACATTTTAATTATATCGCATGCAATGACATTTTTTAATGTTCATCATTAGAAGAGGTTCTTTCGTAGATTTTTCTCCAGGATAATATCGGATGTGCATTTTCCACTATTGCTAGTAGTAGAATATGGGGTACGTGATCAGTGTAAAAATGTACTGTATCATGTCGATGATTTCTAAACATTCTAGATCCTACAGTGTTGTGTAAGAACTAAGTAAATATAATGCTTCTTTGCAAGAATTTTACAAGAAACAAACTCTAAAAACTTATTTTGTTTACATTAAATCAAATTTTTGCTTCTTGTCAACTTGTCAAATCCTATAAGGCATGTTTTTAGATTTCTAGCACACACAAATTTAATATTTCCTACATTTAGCACATAAAAATCTTGGTGCTATTCTTGATTATGTAAATTTGTTTATCATTAAATAGATGTAGGTGATAAGTATCCAATATTGATGTTGATAAGAGAATTTCTCAGTTTTATCGAACTAGAGATTTAAACCAGGGACCTCCGAGTCTAAACTCTGAGAGAGATAACTTTCCTTGTACTTACTGTAGAAACTGGGTACAGGATATAGTTATAAGTAATGCCATGAGTGATTGCCAAATTATCTAGAGGATTTGGAAATCAAGAGTGGCATTTGTTAGTACTATTCAACGAATAAAATTAATGCGTTTACTCACAAATCATTATTTAAACATAGTTATTTTAAAATATGTATATATTTAATATAAACGGCGATGTTTGAAAACAAATGAGAAATGTTTGGTTAGTTTCATTTGTTCATCCACTGCAACTAGATCATATTATTTAATGTCAAATAGGATCGCCATATTGTAAAAATGCACCCTACTAGAGAAAGAATGAAACACATCAAACTGTATATTATAACCAACATTATAATATCATAATATTAATTAAATGTTAATTTTTTAAACAACTCAGTAAAATCGTTATTTAAAACACAATTATTGAACACACAATTATGAAATGTGTAGATCGAAGGAATCTGTTCATTATTTGCTATATTCAACGTATTTGTTAGAGAGTCAGTCACTGCAAAATAATGCTCTGCCCTGTTCAGAATATTAAAATGAGGAGCTCTCTTTATTTTGGTAAATAAAATTCGATAAATATCGAGGTGAAACAAGATTTTATTGGTTGTAAAACAAAATTCATTGAAACGTGATTGGTCATTGACTCCCATTTGGGACATATGTCAAATAGCCTCTGCTGTAAAATTGATATAAAACACGGCTACTTGGTTCTGAGTATGACTTTTCTGCACAACTTTTCAAAAGAGCATATAAGTTAGAGTGCGTGAGTCATCTGGTTTGTTCTTACAATATACAGTACAATGGATTCTGAGGAAAAGTAGAGCCAATTTTTATTTGCCTGTTAAACACCAGCTCGCAGGATATCCGAACGTCGTTATCGTACCAATTTACATCAAACAATGATCAAACCTCATTTTTATAGCTTCTTGGTAATCTAATGTATTGAAAAATTAACATTTTTTTTATTAAGTAACCTTTGAAAGTTAAAAGGAGTTTAGTTTATAAACATTAAACAATAAAAAAGATTAATGATCGGAATTTATTTTATCTAACATTGCGACGGCCTCGAACTACATTCAAGGTCGGATATAATACTGTCGTTCGCCGCAGGATGAGATTACAATAAAATGTGTTAGTAGGCTACCGTATTTTTTTAATTGGAAACATTATTATCACTCTTCTCTACTTATTTCTAATGAATAAACATACTCTATAGGGCTGCTAAGTTATTTAATTCTAATTAAATAGGCGTACTCCGTTTGATTCAATTTTTTTATAAAACTAGGAAAAATGTGATATCGGAGAAGTTTCAATCTTTTGTAGTCGTAACACAAATATAACAAAACCTATGGCACAAGAATGAGCATAGGTCTGTATACCATTATTATTAACAATTGTTTTATTAGGAATATTCCTTCTCCTTCAACCGAAAGTGATTTGTCGCCAGAGGTTTCTGTCTAAGGGCCAGTTTTACCAAGAGAGGTAATTGTATTACGCCAGTTTAATCTATGCTTTATACATGGATAAAACTGACGTAATACAGTTACCTCTGTTGGTGAAACTGACCCTAAAGCATATTTTTCCCTCAAATCTCTAGGTTATTATTAACTAGCTAATACCCGGGGTGCGCTGCTGCTCCTAAATAAATGTTAATGTGTTTTTACCACCAACCGTGCGCTGTTATACTTGCCCGGGAATCTGTTTATCCCGATCTTCTTGCCATCATTTAAAAGACAAAAATGGTTATTGTGAGTTATCCGTAGAAGATAAACATTTATGCTTTCGTGGACTTTTTTGTAGAGTTTCTTAGATGTTCAATTCTGTGTACATTAATTTGGTGTATTTGTTATGGTTTAGGCAGCGTAAGTCATTTAAGCGTCAAAATAGGGACTTTATTTCACGTTTTTCACTGCAATAGGTGATTTTTAAGGGTGAAGGGGTTGAGTATTACAACTCTCTTATAGTCTGTGTTCATTCCCGGAATCTCCTGAACATTTTTCCAAAAGTCCCATCTCAATCGGATGAACGGTATGGCAGAGCACGCTTGCCCGGAAATAAAGATCTTCTTGGTATCAATGAAAGACAAAAATGGTTATTGTGAGTTATTCGTAGAAGATAAACATATGCTGTCCCGGACTTTTTTGTAGAGTTTTTTTTTAGATATTCAATTCTGTGTTTAGTGTGTTTGTTATGGTTTAGGCAGCGTAAGTCATTTAAGCGTCAAAATAAGGATTTTATTTCACGTTTTTCACTACAATGAGTGATTTTTAGGGGTGAAGTGGTCGAGTATTACAACTCTCTTATAGCCTATGTTCATCCCCGGAATCTCCTGAACATTTTTCCAAAAGCACCATCTCAATCGGATGAACGGTATAGGGAGCACGCTTGTCCGGAAATCAAGATCTTCTTAGCATCAATGAAAGACAAAAATTGTTATTGTGAGTTATCCGTAAAAAATAAACATATGCTGTCCGGGACTTTTTTGTAGAGTTTTTTGAGATATTCATTTCTGTCTACATTAATTTGGGGTATTTGTTATGGTTTATGCAGCTTAACCATTTAAGCATCAAAATAAGGACTTTATTTCACGTTTTTCACTACAAAGAGTGATTTTTAGGGGTGAAGGGGTTGAATATGACAACTCTCTTACAACCTATGTTCATTCCGGGATTCTCCTGAAAATTTTGCAAAAAAAACCATCAAAATCGGATCAACGATATGGCCGCGCATATACGAACAAACAAACCAACAAACAAACATTGATTTTTATATATTAGGATATTAGGAATCGAAAATCAAAATATAATACAGTGTAAAAAATTCAAACGATTAAGCACTCATTCCTCACTGTTGGTTAATCTTCTTCTTCGTCTACTACTTCTCCTTCTTCTTCTTCTTCTCCTTCTTCTTCTTCTTCTTCTTCTTCTTCTTCTTCTTGCAAGGGCAGTTTTTCTGGGTGAGGTTTTTATCGGGGTTTTTCCTCACCTGTAAGACAAATGTCAGGAAAACTTTAAGGCCCAAACGGTCCCCGAAATCATATGGCCATCATCCTTATCATTATCATCCTTACCATTATCATTATCATCCTTCACCGTTCCGGCTGCAAGTAGCTGCTGTGTCAATTTTTTCGTGGGCGTCCCCGATCACTTTTTTCTCCTCTTGTTGATAGTTCAGACTTTCCTAGGACAATCTGTTGGTATCCATTCTGCATACATGTTCTTACCATTTTCTCCTATACTCTCCTATTTTATCTGTCAAATATCTTCGCTCCGTTTTTTATCCATTAAAGTATATCCTGCAACAAATCGTAAATATTTCATTTCTGCTGCTTCTATTCTTTTAATTGACTGTTATTTGGTTAGTACAATCCAATATATTCCGTTTCCAATTTTTAACCATACAATAGTAATTACCTCATCAAATCCAGAATTTACAATAGTACGAGTACAGTAGATAGGAATGTTATACTGCAATTTTTTTTCATTCATTGTGTTCTGCCAATGAGCAGGTCTTTCACTGTAAACTCAACATTCTCCACTCTTTCCTTAACGCAGGCTTCCTTTTTGTATCTGCATGCAAATCATTTATTTTAATATTGTCTATCATCTGATGTCTTTTTCTCCCTCTAACTTTCTTTCCATTTTCCTTTTAGGGCATCCGTCAGCAGGCAGTTTCATCTTAGCCAGTGGGCAATCCAATTTATTTTTCTCTTCTTTATGAGTTCCAGCATTGTTCTTCCTTCACCCACTCTGTCTAGCATGTCTTTATTTTTAATTTTGTCTGTCCATTTTATACGTTCCATCCATCTCAAAAGCTTCCAGTCGCTTTTCCTCATTCCGTCGTAATGTCCAAGTCTCAAATATAAAGAAAGGATTAAATTTAATTAAAAATTTAAGAACTAAATTAACTGCACGGTTATTTTAAATGCGATAAATATAATGAACATATAGGCCTAATATCAACCGGAAATTGAAATAAGATAAGCAGCCCTAACTGTTAGTCACCAGATTCCCCTGTTTTCATAGCTCTTCAAATATACAAGAATATTTCTTCTTTGTACCGTTTCTTGTTCGTCTAGGTTCTCCTTTGCATTTCCTGGCCATAGCAATATTGTTGAGTCCGATTTAAGTAAAGTACGCTAAATAACCCCACAGTCCCCACAATCTAACTTTCCCCTTAAAGACCAATATGCACAATTGCCTATTTATATCATCATCAACAATCAACGGATTAAGCCCATGTGGCTTGTTCCGGTCTCATAGATTCTGATTCAAAATTGGATCCATCTCTTTTCGGTCTACCAACATTCTGCGTCCTTTTGGTTTGTATTAAGTATTAATTTTGGGAATGCGATCATCTTCCATTCTTGAACCATTGTTCTTTCAATTTTTTTCTAGATTCTTTTATTCTATCTAAGAGTTTAAAGATGTTTAGCTCATTTCTAATATCTTCACTTATTCTCTTATCTAGAAGTTTGCAACCATCCACACTTCTCAGAAATCTCATTTCAGCTGCTTCTATGATCTCTTCTCTTTTAGTTAAAACCCAAAATTGGCTACCATACAATAGTAAGGGGACTGCCACTACTTTATAAAATTTTAGTTTTGTTTCTTTTCTTGTGCTTTTAAATATCCTTTTGATTGTTCCACATATATAATTCAATTTATTAAGTTTGTTAAATAGATCTTCATTTTTAAAATAGGAGATTTCATAACCCAGGTATTTAAAATGGTTCACTTGTTCAATGGGTTTCCCCTCCAGAATTATTTTAGCTCTTACGGTATCTGATCCCTTAAAAAACTAGGAATTTTCGTTTTACTTATTGATATTTTGAAATTATATTTCTGCATAATGTTATTTAAGTGAAAAGAGCGATTTCTCGATTTCTGTAGACCATCTTCTGACATAGATATATTGCCTATTTATATAAATCTAATATTTGTTAGATTGAATTCCTTGCTAAAAAAATACGTTTCCAACATTTATATATGGCCATTTGTAGCTATTTTTGCATTATGTTAAGGACACTAAAGATGTATTTTAAGTTTTACTGTTATTAACCAGCATTTATTTTATCGCTAAATGGCTGAGAAATGTGTGCTTACACACGATGGAGGATAGATTATGGTGTATAATACGTCACAGATACACCCAACAATAAAAATGCCTTAGTTGAAATTCACATTATGGGAGTTTTTCTGGAGAAATATACGACGCAATTCTATATGAATCTGCATTTCGTAAAGAATTCAATGATCATACTATATTACAATTTAATTCCAGTATTTATGGGTTACTAGTTTTTAGATTGAATATAATGAAGAGGTTCTCATTATCAGACAGTTCTCTCTTGCCACAGTTCACGTGAACTAATGTAATGCATTACTACTCCAACATAAGAAATGTAGTCTATATTTGTCCGCCCTAACTATATGTTAAAACAAATAGTAGTTATTGATATACTATATGTTTATCAACAAGGAATAGTATTGAGTTGAAAAATGGCCATAATTAATTATGTTGCCTTTCTAAAAATTTACTATTTTATACCTATTACCACAGGTCCACAGATATATGGTACAATGTTATTAATGTCCACCGCTGTGATCTCGAGGTTTTTCCTTACTTGTAAACAAATATCATGAAACTTGAAGATCCAAACGGTCCCCGAACATCATATGGCCATTATAATCATCATTCATATTCGTCTTACGATTAAGCTTAGGATTAAGGACTCTCCTGGTCCACCACTATCATCATCATCCATCATATCATCGGGCAGCTGTAACCCCGCCTTCCAGGCGCCCCAACATCAGAAGTGGGTACATTTACGCCATGCAGGAGAGAACACTAGAAATGTCGAAATGACAACCTGGGCATTTAATTAAAAAAAGTATTAATTTTTGTTTGTATTTCTATACACAATTAATTTAAAATTACATATTATGATTGTATGAAGTAATGATACGAAAACAATGCTGTTGGCATATAACTATCTGCTATCTTCATTATGTACTGTTATATTCTGAGCTTGGATATCGGAGAGGAGTACGCGGAATAATAGAAATGTTTGGAGGAGAGTTAAGAAGAGACTAATCGATATAGACAGGCAGTATATAGAAGCCGAGTGTAGCCAGAAAATATCGCTCACCCTGCAGACGGAACTGAAACTTTCGTGGGGATGGGAGAAGTATATTGACTCTTTGGATGGGGATGATAGAAGTGCTATTGCATGGTTTCATTTGGGGGGATGGATGGCCCATAATTTAACAAATGATGAAGGCATTAAACTATGCCCGCTATGCGATGACCATGAAAACTGGCAGCATATTATAGCATTCTGTAGAGCGACAGAACAACTTATATTCTGAGCTGAACAACCCGCTGTAGTGCTGTTGCAGTGACGTCAGGGGTCGGGTGAGCGTGTTCAGACAGAAGTACATTACATTTTCAAAATATGCCGAACATTAAGAACAAAATAGTAAGACTGGAGCTGGTGGCTTGAAGGTCAAAGTTTCCGGATTAACGTATATGATTTCTTCCTTGCAGTTGTTACTGGCTACCCCCCTGATTTGATTTCATTTGTTCCTTTCCCTGTAGCGGGTCGTTCAACACAGCACATAACAGTAAGGACGAATGTTACAATAAAAGGAACACACGGTACTAACAATATTTTTATGCAGTATCAGTGATTTAATTTATTCTCCATTAATAATAACAATAATAATAATAATACTAATAATAATAATAATAATAATAATAATAATAATAAACAATAACAACAACGTATCGTACAATGGTTATTGTGAGTTATCCATAAAAGATAAACATATGCTGTCGCGGACTTCTTTGTAGAGTTTTTTGAGATGTTCAATTCTGTGCACATCAGTTTGATGTTATTTGTTATGGTTTCGGAAGCGTAAGTCATTTAAGCGTCAAATAAGGACTTTATTTCACGTTTTTCACTACAATGGGTGATTTTGAGGGGTGAAGAGGTTGAGTATTACAACTCTCTTATAGCCTATGTCCATCCCCGAAATCTCCTGAACATTTTTCCAAAAGCCCCATCTCAATCGGATGAACGGTATGGCACGCTTGCCCGGAAATCCAGATATTCTTGACATCAATGAAAGACAAAAATAATAATAATAGTAATAATAACAACGACAATGTATCGTACAATGTCCCTCTCAAGATAGTCTTAAATTTAATTATGGAGATACAATTCGAGTTGCTAACGGGAAATCCAGTAAATACTATAAATCATCAATGATATCTCTAAATCGCTTATGGTATTTCTGCGCATAGTTCAAAATCGTTATGGAGTACTAGACATTTTTCCCAATTATTTTATTCTAAATCCGCAATAAAGATCTTAGGGTAAAACAAATAAAAATAAAATAAAGATCTAAACAAATTCTATTGTTGAAACATTAATATTTCTACATTTTCAGCATTGAAGTAGGTCAAATCATAATATTTTTTTTTAATTTATCCTCCTCTTATAGGACTTTAGTCGCTGATAGGAATTTGAAGCCAATGCCCTGGGCCGGTCGCAATTACTCAGAGAACAGGAACTGTAAACCACACACTAGACACAATTACACTGGTCAACATGATTTTTGTCTCATGAGTACCAATAGTTGTACTTAATGCAGTTTTTTTTATCGTGTTTTCAAATATTTATTCGGAATTTCTCCATCACCCACAGTTTTTTATTTCAATTTCAATTGATGGATTTAAATAATTATTTTTTTAATAAACGTTTTTTCGTCCATTTGTACATTGTAAAATAAAACGGGAAACACTTTCATCAGAATATTTCAGCTATGGAAAAGAGATATCAAGGCAATGGAATCCTAATATGCTGGCCGATTATTGTTTAGACCATCAAGAGGGATGCTCCACAGGCGAAATATAGCAGAAAATCGTCATTTCTTACTTTCTAGGTGAGTCCGAATGTTCGAATATTGTGTAGTAGTTACGAATGTAGAAACATTTTAAAGTGTTTGAAATATATAAATTCCTGTCTCTCGGAAACCTTGCGTGATGGAGAAACCCCCTATCATATTTGAATTCAGGAGAAAAAATACTATCAGAATCACATATTTTTCTTTCTGAGACAAAAAAAAAGTTTATTTTTTGTTGCTCAGTGTTATTAGACAGGCACACAGTATCGGGCCTACTTCGGTCTGTGGTTACCAATAGCCAATGTTTCCGCCGAGGATAGCCCAAGACCAAAGAACACACTCAGACCAAAATTTAAAATATTCTGTCCTGCCGGGAATGGAACCTGCGCCGCTAGAGCGGAAGGTAGGAATTCTGTGGACCTCAGAAAATCGTTACACTTTCTGAAAGCCTAAAAATAACAATATTTTATGATGTTTCTTTGTCTTTTTAAAATAAATGACTACTATTTGATTATAGAATGCTCTACTTGTTTTTCTTTGTCAAACATTTACGGAACGTAAATATTCTTGAGCCTGAAGTAAGAGGCTGTAAGAAAACTTTTTCGACCCTTTGAATCGCTATAGACTGTATAATTTTGTTTTTTCTCTCTCTTTCAGCATTTGTGATCTTCTTTGCGTTTCATGCGAATTTCTTCTGGCTGAACGTTATGTGCTTCGACATCTGGTGGACATTTAGGTAAGTTAACACCAATTATTATTTAATATGTTATAATTAAAATTAACTAAGAGTAAATTAAAGCAAAGAAGATTATAATATAGTGTGTATAAAAACTGGCGTAGTGATGTATGTATTTTCTTCTTTCTATATAATTCTTCTTCTTGCAAGAATTAAACCTTTTTGGTTCGTTCCAAGTATTATACCTGCTGTGTCCATCTCTTTCGTGGGCGTCCCCGATCTCTTTTTCCTTCTCTTGGTTGATGTTCAGACTTTTCCTAGGCAATCTGTTGGTATCCTTTCTGCAGACATGTTCATACCATTTTCTCCTACACTCTTCTATTTGTATTTGCCAAACTGAATATCTGTAGTTCTTCACGAATATCTTCGCTCCGTTTTTTTTTTATCCATTAAAGTATATCCTGCCACAAATCGTAAATATTTCATATCTGCTGCTTCTATTCTTTTAATTGACTGTTTATTCAGAGTCCGTATTTCTGAGCCATACAATATTACAGGTACAACCAATACTTTATAAAATTTTAATTGTGTTTCTTTTCTTACTTTCTTTCCCAGTGCTCCATCTAATTCATTCCTCAAATTTAGTAGTCAAGTACTGTATCCTATGTATTACCCGGTAACAATATTACGCTATATTGTAAGTTTCTTTAGGTATTTTGTAGGATGTCTTTAGGTTTTTTAAAGGTCCTTTATAGGCATTTTATAGGTCCTCAACTTTCGAGCCTTAATCATCATCCATCATATATCATCGGAGCAGCGTAACTCCGCCTTCCAGGTGTCCCAATCTTAGAAGTGGGTTACAATAACGTAATGCCCTGACAGAATACCAGAATGTCGAAGTGATAACGTGGTGGCATTAAATAAAAAAAACAGTAATGGTTAGATCAGTGTTCATTTGTTCCATTGTAACATGTAATATACACAGTAGAGTAAATTTCATTCCATAAATGGGACAATAGATCTTACAGCTTGCAGTGCTAGGGCAGTTTGCTCTCCCAGTTTTAAAGAAAAATACAAATAGAATACAAGTAATATTTCAATGCCTGACTATCTATGATTAATCCAGTGATTAATAACAATAATTTAGCACACATTTTGGATAAAGCCATTAACTTTATTCCCATTTTTTTCTTGAAATGTCCGAAATAACTCCAACATTACGTAAGAGTCAGTTCATTTTGAGCATATTTTAGGAATTTACTTTTATTCTGATTATTGAACATTTATTTAATAAACAATAAAACACCTCCTTACGTAAGTGTTCTTTCCAGTTTGTTCTGTATTTCACTATTGTTGTGTTTAATTCCTCTACTTTTAGTTGTTGTCTTATTTCTGTGTTATGTTTTTTGTCTGTTCTTTGAAATCCTGCTATTGGTCTGAGGAATTTCATTTCAGCAGCTTGTATTCTGGTAGATTCTCGTTCACACTGTCCATGTTTCGGATTCATCATCATCTTAAGGCACGACAAATTCAAAGATGAAATTTTGGCCTTCTTAACAATCCTCCTCCACTCCAATCTGTCTCTTGCCATATTCAAACTAGTCACTTTCATTTTCCTTAGATCGTTCATTGTGTCATCCTCTCCATCTGATCTTCGGTCTTCCAACAGCTCTGGCTCCTATAGGTTTCCTTTTGTAGAGTTTTTGACCAGTCTCTGATCATCCATTCTTATCAAATGTCCAAGCCAACCTATTCTGAGAGATCTTATATGGTTTACTATGTTCTGATTTTTTATTAATTTGTTTAGTTCGTTATTTGTTTTGATTCTCCAACAGTTATCAGTTCATATATTTGGTCCAAATATTCTTCTTAAAATTTTTCTTTCAAAAATTAGTAATTTCTGGTCTAACGAGTGATTTGTATAACCTTATTTTTGCAGTTTTTTGATATTAATTTGCTTTTAAATAAGGTTCTATTTGCAAAATAAGCTTTATTCCCATTTACCAATCTTTCTTTAATTTCCTCTTCTAATGTATTATGTACATTTACTTTGGTACCTAAGTATTTAAATGATTCAACTGTGTTAATTTGTATGTCATCAATTTGTAGATTTTCCGATTTTCTATTGTGATGTTTCGGATCCATAAGTAATAATAGGAACTGTCATTGTCTTGTATAATTTCAATATAGAGTATTTTCTGGCTTTATTTTTCAAAGTTCCTTTTAGTGTTCTAATTAAACTTATTTAGTTTATTATTTATATCTGTTTCCGCTGTGTATGATATTTCGCAACCTACGAAGTTATATCTTACCACTTGTTCTATTGGTTATTTTCTAATATTATCTTTGTCCGAACTGTATGAGCGCCTTGAAAGTCATTGTTTATTATTTTTCTGATGATATTTCAATTAGTTTATATAGCATTCTTTGTAGTTCGTCCTCTGTTTTTGCTATTAAAATCCGGTCATCTGCAAACGCTACTGTTTTTATTACTATATTTCCTAAGTTAATACCCCCAGTCGCCATTTGCTTCCATGATATTATCATGCCGTCAAAATAAATGTTAAGAGTGGTTGATAGTGGACAACCTTGTCTAACTCCACCTGTTATATGTATTGGTTCCCTTTGATTCATTTTAATTTTTTTCTTGTATATTTCCTCAATTACTGCTATCAAGTGTAGTGGAATTCCTTTTTCATTTAATTTGTTCCATAATTTTGGTCTAGACACTTTATCAAAGGCCTTCTTATAATCTATAAAGAGGGTGTGCGTTTCTAAGTTGAATTCTCTTCGCTTCTCTATTATTTGTTTTAAAGTGAATACGTTGTCTGTACAGCTTCTTCCTTTCCAAAAACCTGTCTGCTCTTCTGATATTATTGCCTCTACTATAGTTATTAATCTTTGGTTGATCATTTTTGCATATATTTTGTATGCTGCACATAGTACGCTTATTCCTCTGTTTTCTGGCTTTGTTTGTCGCCTTTTTAAATATTGATTTTTTTTTAATTTTCCATTCTTCTGGCATTATATTTTGCTTCCAGCACTTGTTACAGAATTTTAATAATCTTTCTTTGAAATTCTTTGGGGCATTTTTTAGCAATTCTATGTTTATATTGTCTATCCCACATGCTTTATTATTTTTTACATTTGTTTAACGTTTCTATAATTTCTTGCATTTCTAATTCATCTACTTCTGCATATTGTTTGTTTGTTTCTACGAGTGTTATTTCTTCTTTATTTTGTTTGTCCGTACACAGTTCTTTATAATAATTTTCTAATTCTATATATTGTATAGTTAACAGATTTGTTTTGTCTTTTACTTCAGAATTAAGGCTTCTTATAAATTTATATGTTGAGTTATTTTTAAAATATCTACTTTGTTTAATGTTCGCGCAGCTAGCGACAGTATGTGTGGATTAAAAGCCACTTGGGTCGTCTTATCCAGATAAAGTTACAGCTCTAAAAAATCACTGTTTGCAAACTGCATGCAGATTTATTTATATTATTCAATATTATGAAGGAAAGAGATGAATTGTAACTTACCTGTTATCGCCCCTACCGGAACTCGCTATATTTGTACAGATCCGAAGAAATCGCTATCTCGCTATCGGAAATGTATATATAAAAATATTAGTTCATACTAAAGATATAAGGCTAATTGAACCCTACGTGTCTCGGCTGAGAAATAAAGGATGTAATTTCTGTGAATATTTATAATATATTACGTCCGTATGTGACTTCAATACTAAAGTTGAAACAACTGTAAAGTTTGAGTTTCAAATAGAACAAAGGACTATTTTTCATCAAAAAGTATTTTTAACGGAATTATGAAATGATGTTAACAAAAGTTTAAACACCATAAAGAATAATAAATAGTTTAAAGATAAAGGCAAGAAATTCACGCTAAATACAGTAATTTATCATAACGGATGCCAATAATACTTGTTTTTTCTGCATTACCGTTAGTGAAATATATTAACAGAACGACTACAAGGTTTGAAAAACAGGGAGGAGGAGGAGAGATGTTCTTTGTTTATAAATAATCTTGTAATTTCACATTTATACCGCTAGACACACTGGCAATGACTTTTCCCACTGCCAATAAAGACGAAATAAAAACAGTTTCAACAAGATGGCCATCCTACTCTTTTTGAATCCAACGTCAGGACCTTCTTCGATTAAACGCTTCACAACTATTGGATTCATATGTTAGTAATACCTCGTTTCCCGATGCCAACGTGTTATATGTTTTCTTAAGGCGAGAAATTAAAAGTCAAACATGTGCCGCTACCATTGAAGAAGCAACAATTAGTGATAATCAACTTTTATAAGATTCATGATGTGTTCCGTTGAGGTTTATTCAAAATTAATATAAAAATATTGAAAACACCCTAACAGTAATGCACAGAGAAAATAATCCAGCGAAGATAAACGTACTCGAAGAGATGGAAATCATGAAAGCAGCTCACAACGACAGCCTGATAAACGAAAACGAACCAAATACATGCAACCCCCTCTACCAGATCTTCAGTGAAACACCAGTTTTGAATCCTGCCGATGATGGGACAAGTCCCGAAAGCGCTACAGTTAAATGATAATTAAGTTGAGGAGACCTTTCAGGTGAATATTCTATAATTTTATATTAATTAGTGATAAGCAGATGCAATATCTACAACTTGTCCAGGTGACCTCTATAAGTAGAATATGTAAATTCACCTTTCGCGAAAACTATACTCAATGGCTAGATGTAAAATTTTGAGTTATGCCCTAGACTTTCTGATCATCGGTCTCGTGTTTATCAACAATCGTGTTCATAAGAAACAAATATAAAGATCTAGTTCATAACAATAGAGCTAGATCACTATGGTTCCATAAGAACAAGGAGTTCATCCATGAAAGACTTACGAAGTAGCATAAGACAACAATCAATAACACTGAGCAACAAAAAAGAAACTTTTTTTTTGTCTCGGAAAAATAAATGTGTGATTCTGATAGTATTTTTCTCCTGAATTCAAATATAATATCGGTTTTTCTCCATCAGCAAGGTTTATGAGAGACAGGAATTTATAATTTCAAACACTTTAATATTTTCTACATTCGTAACTACACAATATTCGAACATTCGGACTCGCCTAGAAAGTAAGAAATTACGATTTCTGCTATATTTCGCCTGTGGAGCATGCCTCTTGATGGTCCAACAATAATCGGCCAGCATATTAGGATTCCATTTGCCTTCATATCTCTTTTCCATAGCTGAAACCATTTGAGTTAGCTCATTTGGTTTTATTTTACAATGGACAAAAAAACATTTATTAAAAAATAATTATTTAAACCCATTAATTTAAATAAAAATAAAAAAACTGTGGGTGATGGAGGAATTCCGAATACATATTTGAAAACACGATAAAAATTGTATTAAATACAACTATTGGTACTCATGAGACAAAAATCATGTTGACCAGTATAACCATACCATAGAGAAAAGTTACAATATTATCAGTGAAATTAAAGTGACTGAAATAAATAATCATTGATAATGGTTATTTCTGTCTCTATATACACCAACAATAAGTTGTCTTTGATGAAGAAGTGAGCTGTTTTATTCTCCGTTTTTTTTAATATTAGATGTAATGATATCATGTTGCCTTCCGAAGGAAAGCCGTAGTTAGATTATATACACACACACACACACACATATATATATATATATATATATATATATATATTCGTTTAAACAAGGGTGGGGGTTTATGTACTCTCGGGGCGCCGCGCCGTTGCGCTCACATAAACATTGCTGTTCTGACTACAGATAAGAGAAAGTACAAACCAGTTCAGTGTTGTGTATTTCAAAATACGTATCCTATAGTAGAAATGTACAGATGACATAAAATGCATTGTACCCCACTGACTAGACTTCATGACGTTTATGTATACAACTAAGGGATCGAAAACTTTACACAGGAGAGGTGCGCTCACCTTGAGTATCCAGACGCCCTGGGTCTGGTTTAAAACGACCAACTTCGCAGACATAAAAACTATTGTACCAACGAATTTCTTCGATATGGGAGTTCAGAAATCATATAACTTAGATTATATCATCATCATCTTCATTCATGGATTAGGTCTGTTGACCCGTTCCGACTTCAGCCCATCTCTTTCTAGGTCTGCCCACATCTCGGGTGCCTTTAGGTTTGTATTTTTTATTTGTTTTAGATATCTATCTTCATTCATTCTGTCTATGTGTTGCTTCCATTTCTGTCTATATGTATCCATTTTATCAGTTATTGCAAATATTTCAAGTTCCTGTCTTATTTCTGTGTTCTTGATTCTGTCTTCCTTAGTGCACCCTTTAACAGATCTCAAAAATTTCATTTCTGCCGCCGTTATCCTACTTAGATCTTGTTTTTTATGTATCCAGGCTTCTGAACCATAGAGCAGTACCGGTACTGCCAACATTTTATAAAATTTCAATTGGGTCTCTCTTGTTGTTTTGTTATTTAGTGTTCGTTTTATCGTACCACATATTCCCTGGAATTTTGCTATTTTATATTTATATCATTACTTACTTACTCACTGGCACTATCGAACCCGTAGGTTCATGGCCGCAAGGACATAAGCTCTCCATACATCCCTATCCTGAGCTAATGCTTTCCAATCATTCCCTGTATAATCTACTTCCCTCAAATCATAGTTAATGTTGTTCTCCCACCTCATTCTTGGTCTACCAACTGGGCGTTTTCCTTCTGGCTTTCCTACAAGAAGTTTCCATGCACGTCTTTCATTCCCCATACGCGCAACATGTCCTGCCCATCGCAGTCTACGAGACTTAACTGTTCTTATTACATCTGGCTTCCTATAAAGACCATGTAGTTCATTGTTATGTAGTCTTCTCCATTCACCTGTCTGTTCATCTCTCTTTGGTCCAAAAATTTTCCTAAGAACTTTATTCTCAAATACTCGTAATCTCCTTTCCTCCCTTAAAGTAAGAGTCCATGTTTCGCACCCATATAATATAACTGGTAGAATAATAGTTTTATATATTTTCAGCTTAACGTTTTTTGAAAGGAGTTGGGACATCAAAAGTCTCTGCAATGCATAATAGCATGCATTTCCAGAATTGAGCCTATGTTTAATTTCTTTGTGCATCTCATTCCTATTTGTGATTATTGTTCCTAGGTATTTGAATTCAGCCACTTCCTCAAAATTTCCCTCATTTGTCATTAGCTGTCCATTTCCATTATATACTGAATTTCTACGTGTGACCATATATTTAGTTTTACTGATATTTACTTCCAGTCCTAATTTCTTAGTGTTACTCAATAGTGTGTTCGTGTTGTTCTTTAGTATCTCCTCGCTATCGGCCAATAGTACTACATCATCAGCATAAACTAACAGCTTATTAATACCATTGAGTTGTAAGCCTTCCTCATTCTCTAAAGATTTAATGGCATGCTCTAGTACAAAATTAAATAGTAGAGGAGATAGTGCATATCTCCTTGCTTCAACGCATTCTGGATTTCAAAAGTGTCTGACAACTGTTTGCCTACACGCACCCTACTCTTTCAGCCATTTAGACACATTCGTATAAGTCTAACTAACTTTTTAGGAATTCCGAACTCCAGCAGGATACTATATAACTTCTCCCTATTAATTGAATCATATGCTTTTTTGAAGTCTACATATAGTTGATGTACAGTACCATTATATTCCCATTTCTTTTCTAAAATCTATCTTATACTGAAAATCTGATCTGTTGTAGACCTGTTTCTTCTAAATGCACATTGATGATCTCCTAGAATGTCATCAATATAGGGAGTAAGACTGCTTACTAATATATTTGTTAGAATTTTGTACGAAGTTGAAAGTAATGAGATTCCCCTGTAATTGTTGCAATCAGTTTTATCTCCTTTTTTATAAATTGATACGATAATTGATTCTTTCATTTAATCTGGAATAGTTTCTTTTTCCCAAATCATACTAAGCAACCTGCGTATCTTGTCCATCAATTTTTCTCCCCCTGATTTTATCAGTTCTGCTGGGATCTCATCTGAACCTGATGCTTTATACATCTTCAATTTTTCAATCGTCATTTCAAGCTCTAATGCACTTGGTTCTGCGACTAGCATTTCTTCTGTCTGTAAACTTATCCTCCTCATGGTCCTGTTCTGTATGTCCATTTAATAGCTGCTTAAAGTGAACTTTTCCTTCTGTTTAATATACACCTGGCATCTGAAATCATATCCCCATTTTCATTCCGAATTATGTTTGTTCTAGCCTGAAACTCCTTCTTCTCTATACTAATTCCCTGATATAATTCTCTAATGTTCCTATTTTTTGCATTCATTTCAAGATCATTAATCTTCTCTCTCAAATATTCCCTCTTTTTACTCTTTAGTAACTTGGTGGTTTCCTGCCTAACACTACCCAATTGCTCTGAATTTACCTCATTTGTCTCGTGTAACCATTTAATTTTTGCTAGCTTTCTTTTCTTTACAATGTCGGCACATTCCTCATCAAACCATTTCTTATTTTGCCTCTTTTTTAAACAACCTATGCTTTCTGATGCTGACAATTTAATAGTATCTCTTATTGCCTCCCATTCTTTATTTATATCAGTTTCTTCTTCGTTTGCCACATTGCCATCTGAAGATTCCAGTACTTAAATCTATTAGCAATTTTGATTGGTATTCTTGCCGCATTTCATCATTTTTCAAGTTTTTTAATTCATATTTACATAATCATCTTTAGCGTTCGTTCCTCTCATAAGCGATAGCCGTTGTCTGATTTTCACTCTGACCAGATGATGATCCGAATTGCAGTCTGTCCCTCTAACTGATCTAACATCAATGAGCTACTGTGCCAGCGTTTATCCACTAATACATGATCTATCTGGTTCCGAGTTTCTCCATCTGGGGACGTCCAGGTGTATTTATGAATATCCTTATGCTGAAATGTTGTGCTCTTAACAATGAGATTCTTTGATGTGGCAAATGTGACTAATCTAACCCCGTTGTCGTTACTATCTTCATGAAGACTGAATTTGCCTATTGTTGGTTTGAATATATCTTCCCGCCCCACTTTTGCATTTAAATCTCCTAAGACAATTTTCATATGATATCGTGAAAGGCTATCAAATAAGCATTCTAATTCTTCATAGAACTCATCCTTGATCTTGTCATCTTTATCTTCTGTGGGGGCATGTACATTTACAATTATAAAATCAGTCGTTTACCCTTTAGAATTATGTATGATATCCTATCACTAACAAATTTAATATCTCGGATAGCGGATAGGATCCTCCTTCTGACTAAAAAACCCGTTCCAAATGCAGGTCTTTCTGCACCCCCATAGTATAATGCAAAGCTTCCTGATTCCTGACTACCTTCTCCTGGCCACCTAACTTCCTGTAAAGCGACTATATCCAAGGGCGATTTATCTAATTCCCGCGTTAATATCTCTAGTGCCCCGCTAGTGTATAAAGTCCTAACATTCCATGTTCCTAGGAACATGTCCCTGTGTTTGAGCCTTTGGCATGGGTTCCCTGAAGTAGTCCCCGCCCGGAGAACCGAATGGGGGACTATTTGACCTCCGGAAAATTTTACCCCAGATGAACCCATGTCCGCATTTCTGACGGTTATATTTTTACGGTGAAAGATCGTCACTCTTTCGCCCAAGGTACTTTTTTCGTCTGGCTTATCACCTTCGACCAGTCCGGCATGGGTAACCCTATCGGCAGCAATGCTACCGCCGTCATAGCTCTCAGGATCATTTAAGCACGCAAGCCACTCCACCACGACAAGGTAAAGATACCATGGAGGGATTATTTATATCATTATCATAATTAAATGAAATGTCACATCCTAGATAATTGAGATGGTTCACCTGTTCTATGATTTTGTTTCCTATTACTATTTTCGATCTGATTTGGTTTTTCCCTTGGAATGCCATTACCTCAGTTTTTTCTATGGATATTTTGAGATTATATTGTTCACATATATTATGTAGTTTAAAAATATTCCTCTGAAGTTCGTCTTCTGTATTCGCTATTATTACGTGGTCATCAGCGTATAATAATGTTTTCAAGTAGTGTGTTTTATCTAATTTTATTCCTTTATTTGTTTCTTCGTTCCATTTTTTTATTATATCATTGATTATATATATTATTTTTGGATTATTTTTATATATCTATAATGAGTACCACGGCATATGAAGACGGATTGTGTTTAAGTTGTTTCTTCAGAAAATAACCACTTTAATGGATTTTTTCACCCATTACATACCAAATATCACCAGTGGGGTGATATATGATAATGCTTGTATACAAAGAGTAAAAAAAATCCACCAAAGTGTTTTTCTCCTTTTTTTCTGAAGAAACATCTTCTTTAAAGTAGCACGTATTAATATACCTTAAAACGTGGCACTCACTATAGTCTATTCCTATTCAGACCCAATCAGAAACCTCATTCCATTACAGTAAACTCGATGCACTGTGCGTAGATTGTATTTGTATGTCTGCCATCTTTCATGGCTCTATCTTGTTAACAAAGCGGATCTGATTGAAGTTGGGTACATCTGGAGAATTTCACTTATTGTAAAAATATTATATATTTGTTTATGTAAAATATGCAATAATTCGTTGTTGAAGTGATTGCAACTATTTATTGCTTGAAAACCGATTTTAAACAAGTTCGCGACAGCAGAGGAATGTAAACTTCAATCCATAACTCGAGTATTTCAGTGCGAATATAAACATTTCTTTCATAACGTCATTATTTATGCGTGACTGACTTTTCTTGCTTAGAGAAATAAAATACTGCGAACCTCACTTACATATGTAAGCATTAGTCTTCAAGTTTGTATACAATATATTTTAAAACTAACTTCCTTGCGTGCTTTGTAAAGCTATATTTTAAAAATAAGTGTCCCTGTACTCGTATCAAATGTTGCCAGAATCTCCTGAAATTTCCGGATATCTTCTGATGTTCTAAAAAGTATCCAAAAACACGGAACGACAAAGAATATAAAATACAATGAAAGTCTAAGAATCCCCAATATATTTTATAAATTTACTCACTATGCCAGAGGAATATTTATTATTAATTATTCATAACAATAATTTGCATTTTCGTCAGTAATCTGTTTTCTTGTCTCATAGTGCAGCTAATCGAATAAAGAAAAACAAATAAACGGAGCACTCAAACGTTTCTAGAAATTTTCTATTTGAAAAGAAAATCAAAATTTCAAAATAGCAACAAAATCTCTACCTCCGACAAATAACTATATAAATACTATACAATAAAATTCGAGAGTCATTGAAAAAGAAAGAAAACCTAGATTATCAGAAACCATCGGTGAATATAATATATATAGTTCCCCATAATTATTCAACGTTACTGATTTGCTAAGGCGGCTTCATAGGGTAGGTGTTTAACCACATGTCCTCCTCCTCTGGGTCTCCAGTTCGCATCTATGTCCCTCCATGCGGGGTACATGGTAGACCAATCTGAGACAGCACATATTTATCTAAGATCTCTCCCTTTTCCCTACCAAAAATATAATTCCACCACATCTCCACACGCATGTCATCCACTCAATTTGTCCCTGTGTTGGTGCTGCTACAAGCCGGTGTCCATGTATATCTTCTCTTCTTAAATGGCACTACAGCCCAATATGGATCATCGCCTCCTCAATGAGCCTCCTCCATAATCCAGTCCTTCCGAGGCTTCACATTTGGGTTCCTAACAAGACAGTTTTACAGGATGGGTCGTCAGCCGCATGCCTAACCCCCAACCCGGAGGGCCAGGGAGTTCCATACCCTAGCTGAGATGGCCTCGTTTGAGGGCGCCAGGCTTGGCCCGAACCAATTCCCAAGGGTCTTGGCTTGCTAGTCAGGTGGCTGTTGCCTTATATCAAGGTATTTATTAGTACATCTGCTCAGTATTGATGCACCTCCAGCAGCAGGTACTTTTTTTTAAATGTATAATTTAGGAAAGGTAACTGGAAATTATGAGCTACTCAATCCCGAGGGGTAGGCCTATAGGAAGGTTATGAAATAGAAGGATATTTGGTTAAGGACAGCGGTTTGCTACTCCTATTAGTCGCCTTTTACGACAGGGGGAGGTCCCATGATGCTATTCTACAACCCGGCACCACACGGGGCATCCATGTATATCACAGATCTTCAATAATAGAGGCTTCGTCTCATCGCTCGACCTACAATTACGCCCACGCAGGACACGAGTGAACGATTTACTTACGTTATTTATTTTCTAAATTAAATTATGTCATAGCAATTGTGTTTAGGATAGTGAAGCCAATATACTGTGTAGATTTATTAAATGAAAAATACCGATATTCAATTAAGAAAACTGAAATTGAGAATGAGATAATGTATCTCGCTAAACTCTGTAATCTGGTTTTAACCAGTGCAATCTTTCTTCGGAGTTGTGGTGGCGAAATCCTTGGTACGATTCCATGAAGAGTTAAGGCCTGTGAAAATGGTATTAACACTATCAATCAGATAGCACTAAATATAAAAATCCTTGACAATGACGTTTTTGAAGAGCTAAAATCCACTCAAGTGGTTGACATTGTCTGACAGATAAAAATGCAATGTGTGACGTAGTTAAGAAGCATGACACAATCAAGTTTAATTTCAGTTTAAGGGAAGAAGGAAGATTAGGAGTACTTGAGAATAAAGTTCTTAGGAAAATGTTTGGGCCAAAAAAATAGCTACATGGTATGTATAGGAAGCCAGATATATTAAGAACAGTTCTTAAACTGCGATGTGCAAGACATGTAGCATGAATGGGAAATGAAAGGGGTATATGGAAGTTTTTTGTAGGAAAAACCAGGGGGAAAACGCCCAGTTGGTAGACCAAGAATGAGGTGGGAGAATAACATCTCTAATTTGAGGAAAGTAGATTATACAGGGGATAATTAGAAAATATTATCTCTGGATAGGGGCGTATGGAGAGCTTGTGTCCGCTCGGCCACGAACCTACGGGTTCGATAGAGCCAGTGAGTTAGTTAGTTAGTTAGTTAGTTAGTTAATCAGTGAGTTGAGCGGAACATTCCGAGTAGTTTATAAAATGTTGTGCATATGATTACCAGGGACCCATACAAAAAAAATGTTTATTTCGCAAGATAGCGTAAACAGCGAGCGCATTTATGAATTTTTCATTGTATTTACGTTTCAATGTTAAAAAAATAAAAAAAAAAACATCAATAAACTGGATATGTAGGAATTCATTCGGGCCAGGCATGATCAGTGTCCTATGTGATTGAGGCCAATATATTTGACAAAATAACTCCTCCCAATTTGTAATCTTCACCACATGTCATTTCTCCATATCTCGTGTATTATTTATCTTCTTGTCACACGATTAGAACCATCGCATCACGTAAATTCTTAGAAAATGAGCAGAAGAAATAAATGTCATATACAACAATCGAACACAAAAATACTTATTAATTAAATATGGATTTTCATCAAGTAAACACCAACTCAATTGATTACAAAAATATTTTATTCAAGACGCAGTTTCCATGTCATTTTGAAACAATAAATCTATTATTTAACAATAATTCCGAATCTCAACTAGCTGACTTTCTTTAACTACTCAAGCTGATCAAACCCTTCATATTATTAGAAAATTTTATAACGGTAAAATAAATAATGGGAATAATATGATTCGTCTACTGTTTTTAATAATAATAATAATAATAATAATAATAATAATAATAATATAATAATAATAATAATAATAATGAATTTTATTTGTTTAGGCCTTTCTACAATTCTTTAGTTCTTCAACTAACAAAGTTAAAAATATTACATAAAATGTCCACCATTTTATGTACTTTCTTCATTGTTCTCTATCTAAGATATCTATGTCTTGTAGGCTTTTCAGTTCCATGCATAGATAATTTGCAAGCAGAAATATGAACCCAGTTCTCTAAATATTATATTAACCACCCCTCACTATCCACTATCAATATTCACACATTCATTTGGATGTTCATTGAATAGACACAGCACAGAACATTTGAAAACTAAAACATGAACACTGTTCTCAAAACATTACATTAATTCCCCTTATGATTCACTGTCAACACTCACATGTTCTTTGGAAGTTCATTGAACAAACACAGCATCGAACAATTACAACCAGAAACATGAACTCTGCTCTCAAAACATTACATTAATTCCCCTTATGATTCACTGTCAACACTCACATGCTCTTTGGAAGTTCATTGAACAAACACAGCATCGAACAATTACAACCAGAAACATGAACTCTGCTCTCAAAACATGAACACTGCTCTCAAAACATTACATTAATTCCCCTTATGATTCACTGTCAACATTCACATGTTCTTTGGAAGTTCATTGAACAAACACAGCATCGAACAATTACAACCAGAAACATGAACTCTGCTCTCAAAACATGAACACTGCTCTCAAAACATTACATTAATTCCCCTTATGATTCACTGTCAACACTCACATGTTCTTTGGAAGTTCATTGAACAAACACAGCATCGAACAATTACAACCAGAAACATGAACTCTGCTCTCAAAACATTAAATTAGTCACCTATCAGTACTCACACATCCATTTGGATGTTCAATGAACAAGCACAGCATAGAACATTTGCAAAAAAAAAACATGAAGACTGCTCTCAAAAGTTCAATTTCTCTTCCCTCTCATATCCACTATTCGGCTGGCTGCTGTTCCTCGATCTGGAAATGGACTGCTGGATATCAAAACCTTCATGGAGACAACCGTACACATAGTCCTCAAGAATACTTCTTCTTCCTTCCTTCCAAGTATTAGGCCAAGGCCTGTTACGATCCTATAGAACATTTTCCCTCCAGCTTTTCATAGGACGGCCCAGTGATCTTCGTCCTCTTGGTATATAATTATAAACAGCTTTGGGGATCCGATTGAACTCATTCTTTCTAGATGGTGTTTCCAATTTAGTTGGTACTGTTTAATATATTCCAAAATTGGCATAGTCTTCACTTCTTTTAAGATGTCGGTGTTCCTTTTCCGATCCTATCTGGTGTAACTCGCTGTTCTGCGCATGAATCTTATTTCACAAGCCGTTATTCTGCTTTCATGTTGTCTTTTTAGTATCCATGCTTCACTACCATAGGTCAACACTGGTCTAGCCAAAGTGTTATATAAACGTAATCTGGTGTTTTTTTTTGTACAAGGGATGGTTTCATAACTTGATTAATAATTCCCAAACTTTTATTATAACTAGTAATTTTTTTCAGGGATATCCTTTTCATCCTAGATAGAGAGATAATATCCAAGATATTTAAATTGATTAGATCTCTCTAAAATTTTATTCTGGAGACAGATTTTACTTCGTATGGGATCCTTCCAATGAAATTCCATAATTTTAGTTTTGCTAATTTATATTTCCATATTAAATTTGGCACCTATTTTTTTGTAAATTATAAATTTATCGTTGCAAATAATTTTCGGAAAGTGCCAAAAGAGCTAAATCGTCTGCAAAAAGAATAGCATCGAGTTTGAGGTTCCTATTGATGGGTATATATCCTCTTTGTGTTTTCCTCCATTCGTTTATTAATTTATTCATATACATATTTATAATGAAAAGCACCGGTGAAAGTCCACATCCCTGTCTTACTCCAGTGTTGATCTTTTCCCAAGAAGATAATTTGCCATCTTGTTTAACAGAGATTTCATTATCTTTATAGATGTTGAATACTCCATAAATAAATCACTGGTTCCTCAATAGAATACAATTATTTTAGCTAACAACCATATCCCACTGGGCCACTAAACATAACCACGTCCAACAATAGCTCCACGAAGCCAATAAGAACACATGAAGCAGAACATTAAGTAGTTGCATCAAAGTGGGTATACATAGTATATATACACATAGCTGTCTCGGTGGCTGCGTGACTAGTGCGAACGATATTTAAAATATGTGATTTTGGTGATCTAATATGGAACATACTCATGTACTTAGGAGCCTTCCTCGAGACCCTAAGTCCAGGCCAAATAAAAAGACGGTATGAGTCATGTGCGAAAATCGGATGTGTGTCGAAATCAGGAACACCATAACAAACTACATAACACCATAGATTGTATTTCATTCCATTCATTCTATAGATGGAAAAAGCGCAATAAATCGCAGTGCTAGGACAGTTTTCCCTCCCAATTTACATAGAATATATGTACACATAGAATTGGATGTGTCTGTTGACTAGGAAAAAACGCATGATTGACAAAATGAAATATCCTCCCCAAAATATGAAGATTTCGTGATGGCTATACAGGTTCAGAGAACGTACGCGTAATTAAAAGACAGTACATTAACAGACTCTGTAGACAATATGGTCAGACATCAGAAATCATCCAACATATAACTTATGCCTGCCACAATGTTGCATTGACAGAATATATATGACCAAATAGCAAAGATCATACTCATACTTAACATTAACAGGTTGTCACTTTGGCCGAAAAGAAATCGCAATCTTACAACAGAACTCTCATAAAATCACGTGATTCCATTGTTCCTTAAAACACAAAGCTTGCACTATACTGGGAGAAAACACTTATCACTGACAAGATGGTCATCACAACATATCGGATATAATACTAACCGAAAAACCTCACAGAACGGTTTCTTGGTTTGTATAGGTATATTTAACACACATAATTACATATTAACATATTTGGATGAAGTAGACATAGCAAATAAAATTATTAATTTTAATAAAATCATGGGAATAATAAATTCAGTAATGAAACATTCACTAGTCCAGAGAGATACCAGAGTACGGTCATACAAAACCTTAGCAAGACCTGCACTTTACTACGGCAGTGAGGCATGGACTTTGAGGAAAGGAGAAGAGAGCAGGATAACTTCTAGTGAAATGAGATTCATGATGTATAGAGCAGGATATATCAAATGGGATCACAAACGCATTGACGATATTTTGAAGGAACTAAGTTTAAAGGTACATACATAGATACCAGAACAACTGGATTAATCATTTGCGACGAATGAGTTCAGATAGAGTTCCCAAGGCCATGCTTCGTTATTGTCCAACAGGAAAGAGATCTCTGGGCCGTCCAAGGAAACGCTGGATACAAAATTCATCAATGAGATCGTAACAGGCCTGTAGGCCTAAGACTTGGTTCGATGAATAAGAAGATTTACACAAAATACACATGTTGCTCAATAGTACTGGCAGCTCAATGGAAACTGCAAATGGTTAATGTGCCAATAGATGTATGCCTAAAACACTACACTCTAGTTTATATGTCGATGATGATGATGAATAATGATAATGCTCCGATGTTTACGGGTTCAGGGGACAAATTCTTGATTAAGGCTTCATTCGGCAGAGAAGTGCAACCTGTGTTTTACACGTATAACACGTAAAATGCAAGCAGCCTCAAATTAAATTCAGCTAAGCAAAATGTGTTGGTCCTTCACGGCCAGCTTTGAATTTTGAGATTGATGACCTTAGCTGTTAAAGAGCGTCGTTAAATATAAAGGTACTGCCTACCTCTATTTTACATACATTGAACTTTCATAAGTACACATAAGCAGAAGGCTATTTTTAATATTATGTTTTTTTTAATTATAAAGAACATTCCTGAAAACTAAGACGTTATAGTGTACAGTAACTTAGTGATACAAGCCGTACAGTTGACTGTAACGAAAATTAAGTAACCGGTTATCTGAATTGTTTCCGTACAGCTAATTTCCTTCCCCAGATTTTAATCTGAGATTGTAGTTAATAATAATAATAATAATAATAATAATAATAAATAAATAATTATAGTAATAATAATAATCATAATAATAATAATACTATGAGGAGCCTTAAACTCCTACTGTCCCAATAACCTCCTAAGGCCTCTAGTGGGATCACTTTATCATTTTAACAGGAATTATTAAATTGTAGTATTTTGTATAATGTAATATATTTTTGACAAGGAACATATTCCAAGATTAAAAAGGACAATAAATGTATCTCTGGATTTCAGTTTCGTGGATTTGATCCTAGGAAAATTTAGAGAACGTGAATTCCTTCTGGGAAGATGTTAAAAGTCGTCAGTTCATTTAAAAGGAGATCCTAGCGATATTCCAAGATGTAGGAGTTCATTTATCGTTATTATCTTGCTAGCAAAAACACCCTTGAAGTTAATTTGTAGTAAAAAGTATGAAGTTTCATAGAGAAGTATTATCAAATTACATATTTTGCAGTCTTTTTACTTGAATAAGGAAGTAAACTAAACAGACGTGACGTTAAGTGCCACAAATGTAAAGCTACTAATGTCAAGGGTTGTGTGTGGTAAAGGGCGGATTCTCTTAATACGACTCAGCGGATGTCCGTTTCATATTATGTGTGTTGATTTTATAAATGGTTTTCAATAGATTTACATTATCTGACCTAGATTTCACATTGATCTGTCTTACCCATAGTATAAAGTTCGTAGGCCTAACTCATAAACAGAAAATTCGTTTCAAGAATGAAAATTTATCATAAGTAATGCCACGAGTGATTTCCAAATTATCGATAAATTCACGACTCACGAAGTGAGGAGTGAATTTATCTAGACTATTTAACTCATGCCCCAAATGGGACTCAATGACCAATCACGTTTCAATGATTTCTGTTTTACAACCAATCAGAGTCGTGTTTCACGAAATATTTATCAGTGTTATGATTACCATATTAAAGAAGGCTCCTCCTTTTTAATATTCTGAACAGGTCTGACCATTATTTTGCAGTGACTGAGTGAACAGTAAAGCCGCCATATTTGAATGATCAAAATGGCATAAACAAGATTTGGCTGTGCTTCAAATGAAGATATAGACGAAATACAAATTTGACAATTGTGTTTTTAAATAATGATATTACCGAGTTCTTTTTGATAATTCTGTGTTCAATAATTGTGTTTTAAATAATGATTTTACCGAGTTGTTTACTAAAAAATAATTAATAACATATAATTTTGGTTATAATATACAGTTTGATGTGTTTAATTTTTTCCTCCACTAGGATGCATTCTTATAATATTGCGATGATATTTCACGTTTCCCACGCCAGATGGCAATATATAACAAACATTATATGATCTTGTTGCAGTGGATGGAGAAACGGAACATAACGTTTCTCATTTGTTTTCAAACATCGCCGTTTACATTAAATAAATAAATATTTTAAAGTAACTATATTTAAATAATGATTTGTGAGTAAATAGCTTAATTTTATTCGTTAAATAGTCCTAATAAATGCCACTCTTGATTTCCAAATTCTCTAGATAAATTCACTCCTCACTTCGTGAGTCGTGAATTTATCGATAATTTGGAAATCACTCGTGGCATTACTTATGAGAATTTGGAAATCAAGAGTGGCATTTGTTAGGACTATTTAACGAATAAAATTAAGCTGTTTACTCACAAATCATTATTTAACTATAGTTATTTCAAAATATTTATATATTTAATGTAAACGGCGATGTTTGAAAACAAATGAGAAACGATAGGTACGCTTCTACTGCTTCATTTGTTTATCACTGCAACCAGATCATACTATTTATTGCCAAAAGAACGCAATATTGTAAGGAGGAGCTTTCTTTAATATGGTAATTATAACACTGATAAATATTTGGTGAAACACGACTCTGATTGGTTGTAAAACAGAAATCATTGAAACGTGATTGGTCATTGACTCCCATTTGGGGCATGAGTTAAATAGTCTCATTAAATATTAGTACATACATAGATACCAGAACAACTGGATGAATCATTTGCGACGAATGAGTTCAGATAGAGTTCCCCAAGGCCATGCTGCGTTATTGTCCAACAGGGAAGAGATCTCTGGCATTCATGGAAACGCTGGATACAAAATTCATCAGTGAGATCGTAACAGGCCTATAGGCATAAGACTTGGTTGGAAGAAGAAGAAGAAATATTAGCGATGGAAGGAATATATAGTCTATATTTATTACTTTCAATATATTCAAAAAAAACTAAAACTTTACTAGTACAAAATACATATTTAAGGCAGATAAACTAGAACATTTTAAAGACTATTTAACTCATGCCCCAAATGGAAGTCAATGACCAATGTTTTACAACCAATTACAGTCGTGTTTCACCTCGCTCTTTATCGATTTCTCTTTACTACCATCTCCTGCTTTTGTGATAAAGAAAGCTCCTCCTTTTTAATGTGCTGAACAGGTCACAGCATTATTTTGCAGTGACCGACTCTCCCACAAATACATTGAATATAACAAACAATGAAGAAATTCCTCCGAACTACACATTTGATAATTGTGTATTCAATAATGATTTTACTGAGTTGTTTACTAAAAAATTAATCCATCCATCCATCCATAGTAATTCTGCCCGAGGGCAGATCTTTCACTGCAATCATAGCATTTTAATGCTATACTTGCATCTTTACTAGGGAGTTGTAGGTGTGGTAGCTTCCCGTTGCTTTCCACACCGGTGAAAGATGATGATGATGACCATATGATTTCGGGGACCGTTTGGGCAATAACGTTTTCCTGACATTTGTCTTACAGGTGAAGAAAACCCCGATAAAAACCTCACCTGAAAAACTGCCCCGACCGGAGATCGAACCCAGGCCCGCTGCGTGACAAGGCAGCACGCTACCTCGAGACCACAGCGGTGGACTAAAAAAAACCTATAAAGTTGGTTATAAGTTATAATATACAGTTCGACGTGTTTCATTTTTTCTCCACTAGAGTGTATTCTTACAATATTGCGATCCTATTTGGCAATAAATAATATGATCAAGTTGCAGTGAATAAACAAATGAAACATAACCACACGCTTCTGATTTGTTTTGAAATATCGTCGTTTACATTAAATATATAAATATTTTTAAATACAGGTAGGCCTAACTATATTGAAATAATGATTTCTGAGTAAACAGCATAATTGTATTCGTTAAATAGTCCTAACAAATGCCACTCTTGATTTCCAAATCCTCTAGATAACTTCACTCGTCATTTCGTGACTCGTGAATTTATCGTGATTTGGAAATCACTCGTGACATTACTTATGATAATATAATAAGAGAACCCTCAGGAAGAATTAAAACGAAGATAGTTGTCACAAATTATTATTTATACACAGCATTATCTATAATTGTTCATGAAGAGTCTCATACAAAATATCTAGTGAGGTAATATGAAGAAGCAATCACTGCATCCTGCAAAAAAAATATTCAGAATACTCGTATTGAGATACGAAAACAATCTCAAAGAAAATCTGTACTATGTTCTGGACAGAAATACCAATGATATTAAGGAAGAAAACAAATGCAACAAAAAGGCGTTACCAAAAACTTAAATAACCAGAATTTAAGAAGCAACAAAGAAATGGTTATCTGGAAGCCAAGAGGGATGTTGTATATCTGTCACCACCTGGTGTATACACGGCTGGCCTCTGGACCTCGTTGTATCTTAACAAGGCTGGTCGTCCACGCTCAGGAACCGAAGAGATGTTTGTTTGGATCCGGATAGGTTCCTTGGGTAGTTGACCAGAGAATTAAAAAGGAATTGGTTTGTTTGAAGCGTAAAGGTTTAGTACCCAAACAGCAGACAGTGTTGAAGTATGATAAGGGTTTATTGCAGGCATGGAGTTTACAAGACATACAGGATTTCTGACTAAGATCTTAAAAGAGATGCCAGCGCCTAACAGATCCCAATGAGTACAGTGAACAAGTCACTTGTGACAACTATAGACTACTGAAGACTACTGATAACGCAACGTTCAAAATATCACTTTTTATACTATTTCTACCCCACTCTCTGGGAATGATCTGGTAACCGCTGTTGACAATAAACATACATACAATTTGTTTCCTCTGCACATGTCCCGACAGGAACCATCTGTGCTTCTTATTCTTGATTCAAAACACATTAAGTTATCTTCACGGTCATTATTCGTTGATCTTCTGGTCCTTGTAATGGAAAGGATCTAAGATAAAAGTGTCAAGGGATTATCCTTTCTTACATTAGTTCTCCCTATCTACTTAGACATATTTATGATGATTGTCCTCTTAGTTTTCTCCCCAATGTGTCTAGACACACAGCTGCTTTAATTAACAGGGTCAGAAGTTCAAGTTATTTCCAGATGTTTGGAAATGTCTTCTTATGCGTTTTGGCAAGTCCTGGCTTGAGTATTCTTGTATTTATAAGATAAAGACTTTAAATCGAATACAAGAATGCTGTTTAAATATTAAATTAACAATTACTAACAATTAACCATATAGGTTTATGCATGTGCTTAATTACTTAACATACTGGGTCGGGCTATAGGTATACAACAGGGAATACAAAAGGAGAATAAATAAGGAAAAGTCCACTCCTGGAAACAGTACTGTTCTTTAACACCGTCCAATAACGCGTGGAATGCAGTCTACCAAATAGCATTTAGGTAATAAAAAACATTCACTGTTGACAACATTGGAAAAAAAATGTACTGTTCCCTCACATCTGGTCTACACGAAGCATTACAACACATGATTGATTACTTGTACCACACGACAAGGAAGACGTTGATGATAACTGCCACAAACAAGTAAGAGAGGAAATAAAAAATATATTGAATACGCAGGATGATGTTGATTTCACGCAGAAATAAATAAAACAAATTATCGAGCTCATGGATCTGAAGTTCCAGAGGAAACGGAATAACAAGCAAAATTTTACTCCAAATAGTCAAAATACTATCAACATACGTTACAGCTATATATAATAAATGTTTAAAATAGCCAACATCATCGACAAAAGATCCATGTTCAATGAACATATAAAATATGTGTCACAAAAGTGCACAAATGATTAAATAATGAGGCTTTGAGGCAATATATAAAGATGCTATCCTCCTATTGCTGTTATATGGAGCTCCAGTTTGGGCAAATTATTTGTAGAGAAACCACAGCCTCCAAAATCTTAGAGATGCAGATGTTAATAAACATCAGAATAGCAACAGATTTTCATATTACATCACACGAAGCACTGTGCATGGTAACTGGACTCACTCTCATAGCTTACAGGATACAAGGAGATGTGACCTTATATTCTGCAAAATAAACACGCAGATATGATTACCTAAAGTCGACCACGTTTTGCATTACAAGAATTGGACTCACCCAACTGAACTTGTAGAAATCAAGATAATAACTGAAAATAAATCATACAAGTA